>JAQQBG010000887.1:0-27970 GCA_032199755.1 Ambrosia artemisiifolia | reverse complement strand
CTCTGCAGGCTGCTTCCTGCCTGGAACGATACGTAATTTTGTGCCTTCGCCGTGTGCGCCCTCTCCCACGGACGTGCGACCCCAAGCAAACTGCTGGGCGGATACCATAGGGCGGCTTGCTCATTATGTGGAAGCGTCCAGCCAGCATCCCTTGATTGGCCTAGCGGCGAACAGGTGAACGTGTCCCAATGATAAACAGAGGTAAACAAATGGTGGTAAACAAAAGTTAATGAGGCAGGACATGTTTAATGGCCGATCGTAGTCTTCACAATAGTATTCTCGCAGAAATCGTATAAAATGATTATTCTAGTTTTTTCATACGTGAAACAATGTTTTTCAAAACATTTCTACGATTAACATCGCATTGACACAAAGCAAACGAATTTGTGTCAGTGCAATGTCATAAATTATTGATATTGAAGATGTTTTTCCGATTGCTCATGGTGGAAATCACATTAATCTATGTCAAAACGGAAACAAAAATTGTTAATAGTTTGAGCAAGCGCACTACTAAATTCTTGAAAGCAAATCTCACACATTACAATTAATTATTCTCACACATGTCCACATTCATGATCCATGCCGCTCTTCGAATTTTCAATGAAGAGCAGCACGTTGAATATATTATTAATACCTTTCTTTTAAATTAAGGAACAAGATTTGGTCAACAGAGTTGAGCAATCCGTCCTCCCTTCCCAATTAATAGTGACTAAATCTCAGGTATTTAATAGTTTTTCGGCTCTGTAAAATCAGAAGCACTTAAGACGAAGGCAAGGGAGAACCTCAAGGACACCTGCAAGAATATTTCTATCTTGAGGACTCTGCGTTACAGCGTCGTTCAATCATGCACTGTTTCCTTAACACGTGATGCCAAAATTTAGAAACACAATTTTAAAAGCGATAGAAGCCGGGAGAAAATCGTTTAGGTATATTCAACGGATTTTAGAACACCAACGCAAATTTGTTTCATGAGAGAACTGCGGTGCCTGCACTAATATGACACAAACACAGGGATAATAGTCGGGCATGGTACAAATACGCGGAAGGCCGCCATGGAATGCGGGTGATTGCGACGGCTACACCATCTTGCGCAGGTCGGCCTCGTCCAGGATGTAGATGGGTGGTGACTGCACGTCCTTCTTGACGAGGATCTTCCCGTAGCGCGACCACACGAAGCGGTAGCCCAGCTCCCTGGCGCGCTGCCTCGTCCGCCACATGAGGCTGCCGTACAGCGGCGAGGCGGACAAGTGCGAGAACAGGGACGACCCGCCGCGCACGGGGCCGGGGCCGTGTCCGAGGCCGGCGCCGCCGCGGGGGCTGAAGGCGGGCTCGGCCGCGGGGGCGGTGCTGGGCGGCGGCTCGGGGGCGGCAGCGCGCCGCGTGACGACCGTGGAGGCCACCTTGATGACGGGCGGCGCGGCGCCGCGGTCGACGAGCTCCACCTTGAGGCGCACCTGCATGTCGCTCGTCACGTCCACGACCACGTCCTGCGGCTCAGCACGGCGCGTGTGCAGCACCTCGACGTGGTTGTCCACCACGGTGGAGGAGCGCGCCGCCGCGGCCGCCGTCAGCGCCGCGATGGTGGCGTCGCGCTCCCGCACCTGCGCGCGCAGCTCCTTGATGGTGGCCGCCAGGCTGGCCAGCTTCGAGTTGGACGAGCGCAGCAGCAGCTTGAGGTTCTCGAACTGCTCCGCGGTGCAGGGCGGCGGCGACAGCGGCTTCACGTCGCGGTGCAGCGTCACGTAGTGCGAGGGGATGAGCTTGTACACGGACATGGCGGCGAGTAGGGGCGCGGCCGGGATCGCAGCAACAGGTCACCACATGACCTGGTCAGACTGGACCGCACTGCGCCTCGGCCGCGGTGGGACCTGCCTCGGGGATGGTCGGGCAAGCAGTGCAGGCAGCAGGCCGATGCCGTGCTCAGCGAAGATTCCCAAAACACTGGCGGCTCCGGGCCGGGTGGCTCAGGGCGCGCACCCCTCCCCAGGCCCTACCCTTTCCGCCCACTTGCGTTCCTTGGTGCCTGGCGGTGCCCTGGTGGCTGGCGGTGCCCCGGCAGGCCTCCTAGGGGCGGAGGGAGGGGGGGGGGCCTCTGGCACACACACGCCACGGTCGGCCAGACGACCGGTGCGGGCGGCTGAAACTCTCAACACGTGACGACCTCCACGTCTGACCGCACTGATCGTTAACCTATCGCTATGGGCAACAGGCAGGAAGCGAGAATAATGACATGCGACTGCGAGAGACAAAAACAAATTCAGAGTTTAGGCCGCCCGCACTGGTCTTCTGGCCCACCGTGCGCCGGGTCTCCCCGCCAGAGTCGGCGGGCCACCCCGACAAGGACAGCGAGCACGCGAAGAAGCCATTTCATCAACAGCTGCCCTTGGCGCGCACGCCTGCACGCCCACACGCCTGCACGCTCGCTGCACCCGACGCCCGGCCCGCTTTCCAAGACGGGCAAACAACCAACCAATCAGAGGGACGGGGGAGTCACCCGAACCGCGGCAAGCGAGTAATCCATTGATGGAGTCGTACTGGACCGAGCCGAGCTTTAGTTAACGACTCTGGAGGTCGAACATGGCCAGCGTTTCGGTCGCCTGCACCGGTGTTCTGCTGCAGATTAATGCCAGCAGAGGCGACGCGTCCACGCCCCAAACAAGCCCGCACTGCACTCTGAGCGTCCGTCTCTCTCGCACTCAGTGGGGCGCATCCACGAAACAAAGGCCTAACTGCACAGCGATTGCCGCACAGATAGGTCTGTCTGTGTTGCCGGGATGCGTCGGTGCGAGAGCCCCGTCGAGGCCCCGGCCACTGAGCACGGGCCAGGCACGGCGCAGTCGAGTGCATGGGCACGTTCGCCATCATTAGACGGGCATTGGACCGTGCGCTCTGGACGCACGCACGCAATCACGCACGCACGCACGCACGCACGCCCACACGGCAACTTAGTGGCCAGGGAAGATCGGTATTTGATAAGACCAGCAAAAAGAAAACAAAAGTAAGAAAAGATCCTTTGTGTCCGCTAAATAGTTATTATTCTTTGTGGTTTTGTTTCGCGCGTGGAATCGTAGAGTGCCTTGTAGGTGAGATGGGATGCCTCACTGCGTTGCGGCCGTTGACTCGGACTCGTGACAGAGAGTGATCGAAGAGAGGGAACACTGATATGGTTCATATGGTTCACACTTTTAAGAGAAAAACGTAACACAGCAAGACATTTTCAGAAACTCAAATTAGATTTGTTTTTACGGTGTTAACCTGGCCGAGTTGGGCCATGCCATGGCGCATGAAAAATTTGGTGCTTTGCAAGAGATTTCCACATCGCCATTATTTCCCATTAAAAAAATTGTTAATTGCTGCTGAAGAGAACCATAGGGTGCAAAAAAAGGGGAGCCCCGGGCGGCGGGACGAGACAGCTTTTTTTTTTTTTGTATCATAGACAGCTCAGCCAGTCGTCCTGTTATCCGCTTTTTGTTCCCACAAAATCATTTAACGGATTCGCGGAGGTGGCGTGGCGGTGCAACATGTATATGTGTGCGGCCGCCAGTCCCAGCCAAAGGCCATCCCGCGGCAACATGGCGAGTGTGAAAAACAGTCCGGGACGAGTTCAGGGGGTGAGGGAGGGAGGGGGAGGTGGGGGTGTTGTTACTGGCGGTAGATAGCGATAAACGAAAGGTGGGGCTGGCAGGAGCGAGGCCGGGGGAGAAGGGGAGAACGTGGCGGATGGGCTTGCAGTGCACCCCTCAACGCGTCCTGGTAACAAAGACCTATCTGTAAAGAAACTGCCGCACAGATAGGTCTTTGTTGCTCGGACACGTCGCCTGCCCCTGCCAGGCCCTGAGCCCGCCGCCACGACCCAGCTGCAGCAGTAATGGGCCAGTCCGGCGATCGCCTCATATCTTGTTAATCGCGGATGGCTGATCGGGGAACGGCCAGACATGCCCGCCTTGGCGCGACACGGCAAGAAGGGTTAGGGCGGCCTCCCGCCAGAGAACGTGAAAAAGGTTGCGCTCGGTCGAGGGCGATACTGAACTTTCAAAAAAGTAGGAACAACCGAAACTAATATAGTGATAGTCGAACCGACTAAAAATGCCACTAGTAGTTATTTAGTCAATTCAACTAAACTAAGAAAATCAACTAAGTTTAAGTCACTCTGAACTTTACTTTTTTCAAGAGTCCGATCTCAGACACTTTGCGAAATTCACCGTGTTTCTCCGTTGAGCTTTCGCACTGCGACGACTCCTTTCTCACAACAACATCGTATCTGTAGGTATAACAATCACTGCACAGATACGATGTTGTTGCTTGGAGTCGTCGACTGGGTCACTGTAAATGAGCGTCCCGCATACGAGACTGGCTCAATCGGCGAGGCCGCGTGGAGCCCCGCCAAGGCGCTTAGCCGCCATGTTGGTCCCGCTGCCACCCACGCCAAACTAACTGAGCGGAAAAATACCCCGGCTGGAACTGTCCATCTGCCCGGCACGGCATGCCACGCCACGCCACGCCACGCCACGGCACGCCACGCCACGCCACGCCACGCCACGGCACGCCACGCCACGCCACGCCACGCCACGGCACGTCGCGCCGCCCGGCCGGGTAAGTTATGACCCACGGCCGATACCGTCCCGTCCCCGCGCGGTGTACTGAGCGGCGACCCAGAGGGGCCTTTAGGGGCAGCGTGGGCAGCATCGAGTTCCCGGAGGCAAATCGTTATGGCCAACGTTGAAAACAGGAACTCCAGCAAGGGATCCATGTTCGCTCCGAATGCCAACTTGTTTGTTGCACTGCGTGGTTTCGGTTCACCCGTCCCGGAACAGCTGATATTTCCTGTCGCTCATATTTTCTCTCCACAACCTCGACAGGCTACTCTCCCGCGTGTTCAACAAGTTAGTCGCGTGTGCGAGCGAGAGCGAAAACACAATCTTTGTCCCGCCGTTTCAAGCCCAGTTCCGCTTCCCCTCTTTTTTACCTTGGGATTATGACACGGGCGGGCCCGTGGGAAAACACAGCCCACCGCCGCGCCGCGCGCCGCCCCTCCGGCCCGCCCCCGCGTCTGCGTGGGCGGCAAGCTGTTGGGGGCGCCGCGCGCAGCGGGCCGCGCCGCACCGCGCCGCACCGCGAAGCCAGACCCACCCTCGTGATTAATGCTTCCTTGTCTCGCTTCCCTCATAGTTCGTTTTAATTTTAATCATTTCCCACGCGGGCTCGCCGCGGTCTGGCGGGCCGGCCGCGCTCCAAGGGCTCCAGCGGCAGGGCTCCAGCAGCAGGGCTCCAGCAGCAGGGCTCCAGCAGCAGGGCTCCAGCAGCAGGGCTCCAGCCGTAGTGCTCCAGCAGAAGCAGCGCTGCAGCCCGCGGCCGGGACGACGGGCGAAGGGCAACCGCCTGCGAGGCAACGCCCTTAATGTAGGCAATCACCCTCCTGCCACCCACGCCTTGAGGTCGCTCGGGCCCGTTGACTCATTACAAACGCGTTAGCCGAAGCAAAAGAATGCACATATAATAAATGAAATTTTATCGCCCCCATTTCGAATAAGTTAGATTTCTTTTTCAAAAAAGAAAGAAAAACAGAAAAACAAAACATTTTCATTCCTAGCGAAATGTTCAAAATTTCTCCGTGTTTTGCTTTATCATGGTTCCAAGGTGGAAGGCGCGCGGACTGGACTGAGACTGAGCTGGCCTCACCCTGTCCTCGCGACGCATCCCGGCGACAAAGACGTATCTGCGAGGCAATGACTGCACACAACCACCTCTGTTGCCGGGGCTGGGTGAGCGCCGGAGAGACAGACGCACGAAGGACTCGCCGAGACGGAGCCCGCACTACGTCTTGCTTATCGGTCGGCGAGCACTAAATCAAAGCGCCCAGTCTTGAGTGTTTTAATAGCGAGCCATTCTTCTTGGCGTGGCGGTGCGACGCTGCGAGCCGCGGCGCTGGACAACGGATAATCGTCGCGACTTTGTTCGCAGATTCCCCCGCCGTGCCGACCGTCCCGACCGTCCCGACGTCTCCGAGGGTGCAAGCAGGGCAAGCAGGGCTAGCCGTCTGAGTGTCAAAATGTGAGTGCTTTTAACACTGATGTCATTAGGTCCGTCTGGTCGAGATGAAGTATAAGATAAAATGAGAATCAAAGTTTGGAGCTTGGGATCTTTGGGAAAGTTAATCGACGACTTTGAGGGTGGACTTTTTAAAATCGATAATCAATAAAATGTGCGAAAGCGTATTCCGTCAAGTTGCGTCGTGCGCTGGCAGCCGCACAGTGCGATATCGATGGGGTAGCGCACGCTAGCGCAGGCCAGGGCCGAACCCCACTGGCCCGAACAAAAGGACAGAACGCCGATAAATTGCTTAGATAACCCTGAATGGCCCTAGCCGCCATGGGGCCGCGGTGAAATGAACAATCAAACTTTCGGACAAAACAGTTTCACTTGCCATTTTTTGCGAGGACCTCTTTAGGGGCAGTCCACAAATGGCGGCATCATGGAGTCACTCATGCGGGGCGCGGAGGTCAACGTGTCCGTGCAACAAAGGCGTATCTGTACAGTGAATGCCATGCAGATACGCCTTTGTTGCACGCTCGTCGAGATTCTTATACCAGCGCCATGATCACCGTGCTCGCTGGAAGAGGAGATGCATAATTTCTGTGACGCGGAGTGAAAAGGCCGCGGCGCCGAGGGGTACGCGGTACGGGCAGCATTGACGCCCTGAATGCTCGCCAAACACATTCCATGTGTACTCCTGCACCGGTCTCAGCAGCGTGGCGGCGCAGGGAGACAGGCAGCAGTCCTTCGTACCGCGCCGCGCAGCGCAGCTGCTCACCTGGTGGGGGCGAGGAGGCACACACATAGATTGGACACATGACCTATTCAGAGGGAAGCAAACCGACGTATCCCGGCAACAAAGACCTATCTGTACATCAATGGCCACGCAGATAGGTCCTTCTCGCCCGGGTGAGTCGGAACGCTCGCAGCAAAGAAAACATGCTGCTTCTGATTGCTGTTGACAGGCGTGTTGACGCATCACGGTATTTGGCCGCGAATGGAGAGCCTCCCACCGCCTTCCAGGAAAAAGGCATTGGCCGAATGAGGTGGGGGGCGTGCCCCACTTCCCGGAAAAAGCACATCCTCAACGTTCGATTCGCGAGAGGTCGAAATGTGACCGATAACGATCGCCTCGCCCGCCGCACGACGAGTCGCAGCCTCCCCCGCCCGCAGGCGCAGGCCGCAGCCAGCCGGCAGGGCTAGTCAGACCGCATCTCTAGGGCTTTCGCCGCCACAGATTGGCCAAGAACAAAAAGTGTCGTCCTCAACTCAATCCAAAGTCGACACAACTCAAGCGCGACGCAATCAACACCCCCTCCCCCTCGAGCTGGATGCCGCGGCGTCGACGCAGACCCAACCGCCCGGACAGCGCGAATCAGAAGTCGCATTTCGTAATTGAGTTAGACCATGCGCTCGTCGCGACGGAGCTCCCCAAAGCGGGGAATAAGTCTGTTCGGTAATGGCTCCTTCACTTTCATCCTCCACCCGCATTTTCTCCTCTTGCCTCTCTAGCCCTGAGATTAGCAGCGCAGGTTTCAATCAAATGTACCAGTACTTGGTACACAAAATTATGCTTTCAGAATGTGTCACAAAAATAACATCGAGAGGCCGGAGTGTTAAATGATTCCCCAACAAATGCTCGTACTTTTTCTGACAAAGTTCAGAAACGATCAAGAGAAAAGTCGAGCCACCCAAGGGAGAAAATTTATCGAACAGGGACGCTTTGGTGTTACGCGACCAGTTTTTGGAATGACTGAGGACGAAAATGAGACCAAATGCTGTCCTTACGTCCTTACCGATGTATTACGTTTCGACCAAACTAGCCACCAGAAATGAACAAACAAGAATAGCGCCATAAGCAAAACATTGCTCTTAAAACCGAGGAGATCAGGATGGGACAACAAAGGTCTATCTGGCGTAGTAATTCCCACACGGATAGGTCTTTGTTGCCGGGATGCATCGACTTGTTTCATGGCGGAAGAGAGGTGGACTCCCAGTGCATCGCGGTGGCGCGGCACGGTCAGCCGACGTGTCCGTGCAACAAAGGCGTATCTGTACAGACATTGCCACACAGATACGCCTTTGTTACACGGACACGTCGCAGCGCACTGTCGATCCGTGGCGCAGGAGCGGGTGGCGTCGCCAGATAAGGCGCATGATAGATTGTCGCGCGGAGGTGAGGCAGAGGGGAGGGGGAGGGGGGTGGATTAGGGCAAGGTTAAGGTGGGGCGGCGAGCAGCCCAGCAGGCCCGGCAGGCCCGGCATGACAGGGCGCCGCAGCCAAACGGATGGACAGACAGGCGGGTGTCGCGCGAAAAAAAATATAAAAAAGCAGACACAAAACGTGGTGCGGAGAATGTTGGCACATCCCCTTGGGAAGCACGGCAGATGGCGTTGTCGCTGCGCGCTGTGTTAAATTAGATCCGCGGGCGCGCGGGAGGGTAGGAAGGGTAGATTCCAGAAACATATTCAGCTTCGCGGAGATTTTTTTCCTAATGGAAACGAGGTTTTGCGAGCGAGGCGTTCACTCTGCTGACAGCAGCGCAGCAGTTAGTCTAGGTGTCTGTTTTTTTTTGCGTAGCCAAAGGCTGCTGGGGCATCAAACGCGAGGAGGGGATCAAAGAGCCCTGCCGGTACAAAAGACGCCGAGCGAAGCAGGGGGGCGTGGCGTGGATGGGCCAAGCAAGGCGGTGGCCCCTCATTTGGGCACCCTGCCCCCCCCCCCCCCCCCTCCTTTTCGCTTTGGCGCGGCCAGTGTGTTAACGACTCGAAAGGCCCTTAGAGGGGACACTCGACGCACTCGCTCATTTCTTTGCCAGCTTCACGATGAGACAGCTCTGCAGGCGCGCGCACAACGTGACGGCTACTTGGAGCTTTGCCACGCGATGCCGCTGGGCTGTGGCTTATTGGACATCGCGGTGACTCGGCCCGTCACCAGGGGGCGCTCGAGCTCGCTCGCGTGAGGCCCGACTGGTATCGCTACAACCGTGTTTTTCTTTTCTTTTTTTTTGTAACGAGACACAACGAGGCTTTAGCACCAATTTGGTTTTTGATTGTGATATGCGATTGCACGAACAGCGAGAGAACTACTTGTTGGGGAGACTGAGGGTGACAGTAGGCAATTGAAAGTAGAGCGTGCCAACCCATGAGCGGATCCCCCGTTCGCAGGGGCAGTGATGGGGCTACTCTAGCGTTCGCTTCGAGCACCACACAGTGGGCCATTGACCGGTAAAGGTGGCCAAAACTCTGGGCACGTTTTCATCTCCAGAGTCGAGTGCTCGAATGGAGAGTATGGCCCCATCAATGGATTGCTCTGGGAGCGAGGAATCCATTGATGGGGTCATGTGCTCCATTCGAGCACTATTTAACGTGTCTAGAGGTCGAAAGTTTTGGCCACCTTCACCAGTTTCTGGCCCACAGTGCACCACTACTCTAGAACCGCATCACACCGTGGTCGGCCGCGCCTTCACCGAGGACTGCTGGCCCACAGTGCGCGGCGCGCCCGTCACACTGCGAGCCACCGTCGTGTCGTTACGCAGTGCACGCGGCGTCACGCGGCACGGCCGTTTCACTGGGTTTTTATGAGAAATTTACGCCGGGGCGTGCCGGCCAGGCCCGGCCGGCCTCCCCACGGGCTGGTTGCGAACGGCGCAGTGTCGCTGCGGTGCGAGAGTGACAGACGCTCGGTTCGGCAGCAGCGGCGCATCCCTCCCGGGCAACACAGACCTATTTGTGCGGCACTTTCCATACAGATAGGCCCTTGCTGCCCCGACACGCCGGCCTGCGATAAGCGCGTCGCGTCGCGCACATGCGTGCGAAGCGCGGCCAGCAAAAGGGCGGCGGGGCTCTAGGAAATCACGCAGCGGGGCGCACGCCACGCGACATTTGTTGCAGACCAATTAGAGTCCTTTTCGCGGCAAATTGGCGTCGTTTAGAGCAGACCCAATACGCGCCAAAGAGCATCGCTAATGCGAGGCGGGGGCGGGCGGGGGCGGGCGGAGGTGAGCGTGGCCGTGGCCAGGTTCAGCCCAGCAGCCGCGCACAGCGGGCCAGCTGACCGGGGCAGGAGGCCACAACTCGTGACGTGTTTTCACCCCGGATTCGTTAAATTAGTGCCAGAGTCGAGCATCATGACTTGCAGTCCTCGTTCGTAGAGCAATCGATTGATGGGGTCAAACGCTCCATTCCAGCGCCATTTTAGTGACTCTACCGATCGAAACATGCCCCGAGTTTTGGCCGCGCACGATGGTCCCCTGGCCCACTGTGTCGCGCCAGGACGCTGCGCCCTGCGTTCAAATCGGACGCACAAATCAATTCCGGTCCGGCGTTTAAAATTCGCCGGATATCCTCTCCGGCGCGGCGGCGCGCACCGCGTGCAGCCGTGCCGTCCTCCCCCGCGTCTGGGCTCAGCCTGTGTTTACATTGAATTAATCCGAGGACAGTGTTGCCGCTGAGCGCTCTCCGCCCGACGCCGTGCCCGATATCGGCGCAATATCTCTCCAGAACGATGAAATGGCAGCGGAAAAAAAAGCGGGAAGGGCACCGTCAATATTGTCAACCGGGCCGGTGAGTTTAATGTTGCGCGCGATGCGGCCCTCTGTCGGCTTTATTGAGAAGCAGGCAACGCCCAGGCAAGGCCCAGGCAACACCCAGGCAACGCCCAGGCAACGCCCAGGCAACGGCCAGGCAACGGCCAGGCAACGGCCAGGCAACGCCCAGGCAACGCCCAGGCAACGCCCGAGCAACGCCCAGGCAACGGCCAGGCAACGGCCAGGCAACGCCCAGGCTACGCCCAGGCAACGCCCAGGCAACGCCCAGGCTACGCCCAGGCAACGCCCAGGCAACGCCCGAGCAACGCCCAAGCAACGCCTAGGCAACGCCCAGGCAACGCCCAGGCAACACCCAGGCAACGCCCAGGCAAATAGGTGTAACACGAGCCGGATCAGCGCGCTCCGACCCTGCACCTAGCCGGAATATCAGGCGCCGATACAACAGAGGCGGCAGTGGTGTTGCGTGCAGACGCATCAATAATCGGAACCACTGCGTCATTTAAAATTAAAATTAAAACGGCTGTGCATTATTACGAACGAGGCAACGGAATAAATGCATGATTAGGACGCACACACACAAATAACGCTTGAAAATAATCTGCTGGGTGGATCGCGAGATAATTGAAATCGATGAATCCCACTGAATCTGAGGAGTATTAAAAACAGCATCCTTTCAACGAATTCCTCTAGTAGCGATATATGTCGTCATAAAAGCTCAATTCACTCTCGTGAGGAAAAAAAAGCGAGTTGAATAAAAAAGTTTTTTTTTTTTCAGACAGGGGCAGGGCAGGGATTTTCTCCGAACTTCAATTGCTCGTGAAGCGAGGCGCTGCTAAAATAAACATGGGGCTTTGGAGGATCCCCCTTCCAGTCGGGATTGGCATAGGGTAGCGGGCAGGCGGGGAGGCGTGGCGCAGCGCTGCGGTGCGTCGAATCCACAGGTGTGGCCCGGGCCCCCACAATGCGCAGCTCGTCGCGCCGCGTCTGCCGCTAAAGACACACTAAAGCCACCACACGGGATGGGACGGGACGGCCAGACATTATTGCCCGGCCTTTCCCCGTCGAGTTTCCCCGTCTTTTGTGCGGCGCCGCGAGTTTGGTCTGGCCTCGAGGGCTTCAAGCTTCAACCCGCCCGACTCGCGCGCACACAAACTTCTTTTGTTTCATCGCGAGTTTTCATCTGAATCGTCGC
Organism: Ambrosia artemisiifolia; assembly: GCA_032199755.1. Classification (NCBI taxonomy): domain Eukaryota; kingdom Viridiplantae; phylum Streptophyta; class Magnoliopsida; order Asterales; family Asteraceae; genus Ambrosia; species Ambrosia artemisiifolia. The sequence continues at coordinate 16,195 of JAQQBG010000887.1, read as the reverse complement.
CCTTTCCCGAGAATCAGATACCAAGTTCTGGAGAAACGACGGCACAAGCTTTTTTTTTTTTTTTTTTTGCTTCTTTTTGTTTCTTGCGGAGCACCGGTCTTCTCTCTGTGTGCCTCTGACCGTAATTACCAGCCAGTATTCATGAATATGCAGCCATTGAAGCCGTTTTGTGTTTTTTTTTCCACCGGGGCCCTGACGGACCGGGCCAATTTCGGTGCCGGTACCGGCTGGCCCCACGTCCCAGCAGCGCAGCGCACGGCGGCGCCGCGAAAATAGGGAGGTAGCAAAAAATAGAGAGAGGGCACTGGGTTTTAGAAGGAGCAAAGTGCCGCGACGTGCACGGCTAGTCCAGGGTGGCTGGCGCGGCACAGTGGGCCAGACGATCGGTGGCGAGGTCGTGGCGGGGTCGGCGGGTGCCCCGCTGGAGTGGGCGGGTTTGAGTTGGGTGGTCCGCGCCACTCGCACGGCGCTCGCCCTGAGTGCTGCGCAAATGAAACCCGACGCCTTCACCTTGCCCCCCCCCCCCCCAACCTCCATACCCCACAGACGCTCATCGCCCCACTTTTTGTCCTTCCACTGAAAATATTTCAGCGAGACACATGACCAAATTGTGGCGAGACAAAGAAGTGAAAAAAGTTAAACTATCCAAATTTTTTCAGGCAATAAGTTTTGGCCGTTTTGAATAAAAGTTTAGTGACCGCTGTAACTTACTAAAAATGTGAGTAGAACCAACAAAAGTATGTTAGTTCGTTTGTTTGTTTTATGAAAAAGAGAGAGGCCGCCTGGTGCGGCCAGAGTGAACCCAGCGTCCCCAGCAGCCAAGCCTCCAGACCGTGACAGCACTAACCCATATTAATATTCGTGGCAATGTGATTCGCGTCATGGCGCCGTACAGTGAGCCACGAGACCGGTGTCAGCGGCCAAACCTGTGAGCGCCTTCTGACCTCCAGAGTGGTTGAATACGAGCGTTTAATGAAAGGACCTTTCAAGGGGTCATACCTTCGAGTCGAGCACTGCTTAACGACTCTGCTGGCATTTGAAACGTGTCCACGAGTTTCGGCCGCCCACGCCGTGCTTCTGACCCTCTGTGCGCCGCAGCTTGCTTTGAAGTGAAGAGGTGCCCCGTGCTGTACTGAGCTGTACCGAGCTGCGCCCGGAGAGGGTTACACGACTCCACGCATACTCCCCCGAGCCCTGTGAACTCGATCCCGCGGATATTCCCCAGTGCATTATTCCTGTCATTAACCGAGTCATTTCCCAAAGATTTCGCCGGGGGGCAACAGCCACAATATTGAGCCCTCCCTATCGTCATACTTTCTAGAGTACATTCTTTTCGGTTTAAAAAAATTGAAAATTTTCAATGAGTGAAATTCGTTTGACTGTTACTGTAACGCTGCGAGTGGAGTTTCCCCCTTGGGTATACCACGCGATTCCCGAGGCCCTTGACTGCAGAGCTCCCCACAAACTGGGGCGGCGGTGCACAGCGGCGGACGTCGTTCGCCGTGGAGGCGGATCGAGCTATCGAAAGCCAAACTTTACGCGTGGCGCAGCTCCGGCCGAAGCGAACGCACGCAGCCAATCAAACGGAGCGCTTGGATGCAGGAACACGGACATATCAAGAGCACGCGCAGTGTAGTGTGCATGCGGTGCTAGGCAGGGGGAGGAGGCCACCTTTTGATCCTAGCCTAACTCGGCCCTACCCGCCCTGCGGCCCTGCGGCCCTGCGGCCCTCGCGTGTTTAGGGCTTAGCCGTGACCATGTTCCTCCCCCCTCCCTAGGGCACGTACCAAGAGGACGCGAAGCACGGCGTGGCGGCCCCGGAGCCCAGTCACAGAGCGCGGCTTCCTTGGTTTTCAAGGGCACTCGTTCAAAAAAAAATCCATTTGACTTTTTATCATACGAGTGCAAATTTCAGCTTGAATGCTATCCGAAGGGACTCGGTACAAGCTGATCAGTGCACTCAGCATACACTATCGCTTCACCACAGTGTGTACTATGTGAGTTCACTATCTTTCCAGTGTACCGTGACTACTCTACCATATGCACGCCTGAGTCAACCGTAAAGATAATGTACTGAGCACCATGCAAAATTCGTAGTGCTGATTCCTTTCGTTCGTTCTCCTTTGCAAACCGTAAGGCGGCAGTGGCCCAGCACCGATCATCCTCCCCCTCCCTTCCTGACAGCCCAAACTTGAAAAATGTCCGAAAAATAATGTAGCGGGAGATCTTGCCGGAAAATCATTCCAATCCGCGCCATTTGCCCCGCGGCGCGTTTCCTCCGCTTTCCCACCGCGCGCTGTCGCCGCGCCGCTCGCCGCGTCCCGCCAGCAAGGGCCTATCCGTGCAGCCATCGCCGCGCAGTTAGGTCCGTGCTGCCCGGATACGTCGCACCCTCGCCTCGCCCGCCTTCGCGCCTGCCGGGAGGAATAACGAGAAACTTGGCGGCGGCGTTAAATGTTGGCTCAGCCCGCGCCGCCCCCTCCCCGCCCCCGCAGGGCAATCTCCGCAGCGGGCGAATATTTAATAACGACCGAGGTTTGGGGGTTAGGCCGCCAGCCGCCAGCAGTGCAGCGCGGGCCGCGGCCGCGGGGCGCGCAGACGGCCCGCCGCAGAGAGAGCTCGGCCAAGGGAGTCGATCCTTGTCAAGTGGTATAACGCACTGGGCGCGACCGCGACGCCGAGGCTGCGGCCCAGCCGTGGGCCAGAAGACTGGCCAGAACTCCGGAAAAACGTTTTCGCCTCTAAGATATTTTAAAACCACTCGAAACGAGCGTTGTGAACTGATGCTAACGGAATGCATCCGCTGACGCGCTCATACGCTCCAATCGAGCGCTATTTCAGGACTCCCCACCGACACCGGTCTTCTGGCCCACCGTGGCGGCGCCATTATAATGGCACGGTGCCAAGAATAAGGCAGTCTCCTAGCAACAACGACGTATCTGGATGGCAGTTGCTGCACAGATACGTCGTTGTTGCCAGGAGTCGTCGCAGAGTGCCGCGCCGTGCCGCGCCGTGCCGCCACGGTGTGCCGACGCAGGGCTCCGGGGGCTTAGCCTCAGCGCGGTGCCACGCCAAGAAGGTCACCAAGCACATCCTGCTCGTCTGTATTCATACGAGCCGGCGGGCGGTGGAGACCCCCGCTCCCGGGGGAGCCCAAGGACGCCGCCGTGGAGCCGCACAGCCACACAGCCGCGCGGCGCCAACAAGAAACTGTTGGCGCTGTCGGCGGGGGCGGCCCCGGGCCCCATGCCTCGTCGGACCGCTCTTGACGGGGGCGCCTCATAATTCTTGCGTCTCGGTGACAGCCTCCGGAGCGGCACGGCCCGCGGCACGGCCAGCTGCAGGCCGCTACGCCGCCGCGGCCTCCCCTGGGTCTGTCTCTCCCGCACGCCGACAGAGCGCGCCACGAGTGCGAGAGAGACAGCAGAGTGGCCTGCAGCCCGAGGAGGCTGACGTGGCGCCCGAATCTCCGAGTGGAGCCCCCCTGCTCGCCCGGTGCGGCCCGGCCAGCCCCCCTGCGTGGCGTGCGGGCAGGATGTGCTTCACTCGCCGCCGGAAGTCGTATCTCCTTGCAGCCGTGCGCCAGGAGGGGGGGGGGGGGGGGGGGGTCCACGACGGGCAGTCTCCACCACCTCCGGACCTCTGGGGCAGGCCCCGTGCGACAGCGGGCTTCTCCAGGATAAATACGCATACGTACAATTTTATACGCGCAGGCTCACACGATTTCCAACGTGAACGAGACTCTGCTCGGGATTACGCGGCCCCCGTTCGGGTCGCTAATTCTTAGTGTGAGGGCGTGAGCAGAGCGTCGCCCAAGGCGCGGCGGATCGAAAGTGTCCGTGCGACAAGGGCGTATCTGAATGGCAATTACTGCACAGATGCGCCTTTGTTGCACGGACATGTCGAGCTCCCCAGAGGTCCCCGAGCCCCCCAGCGGCCTCTTCTCCCCCCACACCAGCCCCTTCCAAGCCCCTCCCGAAGCCCGCTACCGCGGCAGCTGGGAAGGAGGCCGCCAATTGAAAATAATGTGTGGTGCGTATCGAGCGGCCGCGTCCCGGACTCTGTCCCGGACACGGCTCCGGAGGAGTGTGCCCCTTGTTCCGGGGTAGACTTATCTCCACCGCGAAGGCCCTGCTCGGAGCCAGGCCCGGGCAGGACAAGCCACTGCTCACGCTTAAAAACAATGGTCTTTGACCAACACTTTGTCACACCATTTTGCTTTGACACTACGCCAATTTTGTTCTAAAGCAAACAAAAACTACTGCTCAGAAACATTTTCTCTGACAGTGTTGGAGTCATACATTCGACTCGATCGCTATTTAACGACTCTGGAAATCAAATCTTCCCCAGAGTAGTTAAGGCCGCTGCCATTGACAATGGTCTTCTGGCCCAGTGGAGCGCCTGCGAAGTCGAGGGTAGGCCACCCGGTGCACGCGCGTGCTGCGGGCCGGCCTACCCCGCGCGTCGCAGGCGCTAGCTGCTGTCGAGGTGTCCTGCAGCGTCAACGGACGCGTCAACACACGACCCGCCGTTCCCCGCCCGTTCTTTTGCTAAGTTCAATTCTACACCACGAGATTATGTTACCTCGCCGCAGCACGCTACACCACCCCCACCGCCACCGCGCCAGCACCGCGCCCGCCGGTCCTCACAACGTCGTCAACGCACTTGAAAAAGCGAGACTGCTCCAGCCCGGGGCGAGCGGCGCAGGGCGCGGCGGGGTGGGGCGAGGTGGGGTGGGGCGGGATAGCGTGCCAGCTGGGTGGGGTGCCGCAAAACTTTACACCGTCTCTTCGGCATAAACAATCGACACGCCCAAGTTTCCGGCGAAAGTACACCGGCGACGGAGCGTGCCGCGTCGGTGGCGCCGAGCAGTAGGCCAGAAGACCACTGTTGGCGGACAAAACTCTGGGCGTGTTTTAATCTCCAGAGTAGTTAAAAAGGGATCGAATTGAGCGTACGGCCCCTTCAACAGATAGCTCTCTGAACGAGGAATCGATTGACGGGTTCTACGTTAGATTCCAACATTATTTAACAACTCCGGGGTAACAAAACAAACCCGGAGTCTTGGTCGCCGGCCCACTGTGCGCCGAGCAACAGGGACTGCATCTTCAAGGGACACTGGGTAAGAGAAACGGGGTCAAAGTTTTCATCGTCATTGGTTACTTAATTCGACGGGCTAGCAAACCATTTAGATGGTCTAAGAAATGAACGCTGATCAGAGAACCACATAAACAATACTCATATCAAATCCATTTTCATACCAAATTAAAAAGAAAGAAAAATTAGTGAAAAAGAAAGAATTTTCACAAAAATTTCGAATACATTGCAAGGCAAATACACCCTCTTAGGACTTTCAAAAGCATTCGTCGTTATCGGACATAAAATTCCCTAAAATTTGACAATACCCAGGATTTTTCTCGTGGAGACAGCGGGGCGCACTGCCCGCTGAGCCCCGCGGCCCCGCGACCCTCCCGCCTGGACAAAATCCGACAGGAACTAATCTTTGTAGCCGCATCCTGCACCACCCCACCAACAAAGGCTGGAGGGGACAGCAGCGGCCGGGGCGCGGGGGAGGGAAAAAGGGGGGGGGGGACGCTAGGACGGCGGTCCTTCTGCTCAAATAGCCACCGAGCTAAAGAAAATAATAGAAGAGCAGCGACGGGGGCTGGACTCGATGCAAAGGCTTTGTGCCGACGCTCCGCAGTCCACACTGCCTTCAGCTGGGCGTGCTCACGGGTCGCAGGTTCGCGAACCCCCTCGACTGCTAGCCGGTCGGTTTCGGGTGGGATTTGTCCTTTCTCGCGAGGGGTTTAAGAACTAACCCTCCTCTCAGTGCGAGGTGCGGGGGCACGCACGGACCTGCAGCTCGCTACATGTGTGCAGCTAGGATGTACGACAGACAGACAGAGACACACACTTGAGTTGCCAGTGTGGCCGAGGCAGAGAGTCGCCACCGCATACGCCGGGCGTTCCCTCGGGGTCAGCCCAGGCTGAGGTCGGGGGCAGAGGCCCAATCAGCGAGGGCGACCGCCGAGGCCGGGGCGAGGCCGGGCCGTGGCCTGAGCCCACACAATGCGCACGAGCAGGAGCGGCTCGGCCTTGTGGGGCCACAACTTCCATCAATATACAGAGCAGCGCCAGCTTGATCGGAGCCGGCCTTGCTCACCGCGGGCTGATACACACTGGCACACTCACCTGCACGGAGGAAACGGGGGGCGGTGCGAGCCGAAGGAAAGGAATTTTAGTGGGGTTCAGGGGGGGAGGGGAGGGTGCGTCACGACCCAAGATTTCTTCCCCTGAAATTGTTTCATTCGTTTCACTTGTCGAGTGAAAAAAAAAAAAAACTATTTTTCACTTGCTGTCTTGCGATCGCGCAACGTCGTTGGCGACGACAACGGTGTCGCCCGACTGCACGGGAACAGGGGCCTTACTGTGCCGTGATTGCAGCGCAGATAGGTCCTTGTTGCCGGCATGGACCGACGGACGCACTGACCCTTTGGTTCCACATTCATGAAGGGCGCGAGAATATTAATGTGCCGGCTGGCGGCATGGCGTGGCGGGACCAACAGTGTCGGGCAGTGCATTTATCCTACCTGATGCGATATTGTATCGTTTCGCCAGGAGAACCAACCTAAACGGAACGCAACCTCGGCCGTGTCGTGTTTGTCATCGCAGCCAACCCAAAAGCGCCGACAGCACAACCCAGTCCGTCAGGGCAGCCAACAAACACGTGCTGGCTGCAAACGGAGCGGAAGGCTCGTTAGACATGTTGCTGTCCGGGCACGGCCCTCTGGTTGGCAGGCGTGACGGAGGGAGTCCACGCACGCATGCTAGCAATGCCGAGCGACAAGAATGTACACAAATTCCGCACATCAGCTCAACTTAACTTGGTTACGCCCTTCGCAATATTTCGGGTTGCTTATTCCAATGTTTTAACTCTCCCCTATTGTTAAGCACCCGGCTATGGCGTCGTCGCAGTTGTCAGAACAGCGCCGAGAACATACTTGCAGAATGGCCCGGTTTATCCACCGTTCAACAAAACAACAGCAACAAAAAAAGGCACAGGGAGGGTGGTGTGAGGAAGCTGGGGGTTACATCTTTATTAGGGCTGTTCATGTAATGCCGGCACGGAGCCGGGCTTAGGGCCCGCCCTCGCCCCGCCCCGCTACGGTGGCGCTCCCTGTGGGCTGGTTCCGGAACGACCGCACCGGCCTGCCTCCGTCGCACTCCAGGGCGCGTCCAGTTAAGAGAGCGAGAGAAGCGGACACAGCGCCGGTCCGCCCCCTCCCCGATGGTCAGCCACGTGTGACTAACGTAGGCGGAGTATAATATCACGGGGGTCGTCCCAACGTGAGGGAAGGAGATAGCTTAAGGGCGCGCAGGGCCGTCACGGCGCCCCGCGCGGCCCCACCCCGGCCCCAGCACGGCCCCGGCACTCCGGCCGCCCCGGCCCAATCTCTTCCGCTCCGAGGTAACGCTCGGCACGGCACGGCTCGGCACGGCACGGCACGGCACGGCTGCTCCAAGCGAGCGAATTCCAACGGCAAAACTTCCACCACTGGCACTGGCAACAGTCGATCCATCGATAGCCAACTTCTTTTCCCCCCCTGCTGCCGCCCCTGCCGCCCCTGCCGCCCCTGCCGCCGCAAACGAGTGCTTTCCCCTGTTTCCTCGTGACGTACCGCCGCGCGTCGGGATCGTTATTGCCGAGACAAAACTCGAGGCGCATTATTTGGTCCGTCGGTGCGAAGCAGCAGCACTAGCGGCAGACGGCGCACAGTGGGCCAGAAGACCGGTGCAGGCGTCCACGACTCTGGGCATGCTTCGACCTCCAGAGTCGTTCATTAGTGAGCGAGCGATTGACCTCACCCAATCGATTGCTCTAGTAACGAGGAATCCATTGATGCGGGGTCCCACGCTCGATTCGAGCGCTAATTAATCCATTCTGGAGATGGAAACATGCCCAGAGAGTTGCGGCCGCCCGCACCGGTCTTCTGGCCCACTGTGCAGACCAGCCTAGCCTCGCAGCAGGGGCAGCACAGCACGTTCCGCAACATGTCTGAGCAGAACGTGCCGCCATTGAAATGCAGACGACTGCCGCTGGATCTGTATTCCCTCAGTGGATGGAAAAAGCTGATTTGCTCAGAGAAACTAATAAGGTCGCCCTTTCAAGGCGGTGCCCGTTCGTGTGTGAATGTGTGTGTGTGTGTGTGTGTGTGTGTGTGTGTGTGTGGCGCGTATGCGTGGCTGACTCTTGCAGGTTTCGCCTTCGCCAGTCTGACTAGAGTATTCACTTGACGTAATATTGGACCAAGTCAAGCTCCTTTGAAACACTTTACCCATCATCTGAGCCCGGATTCACGACACGAATACGCAACACAATAATACGAACGTATCACGATGCTATGCATCGCTTCGAGCGTGCCATGCCATGTTGTTTGTTAACTACCGGTCCTTTTTTTATTTTTTATTTATTTTTTAAACTCCTGCGCACAAAAGCCCCGCCAGACACGAGGCCGGTGTCATTTGCTGTCGTGAAAAACGGCAACAGGCGCGAGTCCGGGCTGCGGGCTCCGGGCGCGGCAGCGCGGCAGGTTGCGGCTAAATCCGCGGCCGGCGCACAGGAATTTAATAACGCAACGGCCCCGGGGACATTTTACTTGGCCTCGCCCGCGGGTCGCTCCGCTCCGGGTCCGCCGCGTATGGCTGCAGCCAGCAGGGGGAAATTACTTTAGCATTTCGAGGAAGAGAGTATTGTTTCAAAACGGATTTTTCTGCAAAAACAAAAAGGTGACTTTAATTGATCGAATTGCAGTATTCGATAAAACCGCTGGACAGTACTTTTGTTTTGATTTGTAACAGTTGTAGAAGAAATTTCACAGGGTTTGGGGCAAATTATTCTGAATATTTTTAATGAGTTCAAGAATTAGTGTAAAAAGTTGTTGGAGTTATTTCCTCTTGTCTCCGGCCGGCGCCCCGCCCTCGTCTCTCCCCCTTGCAGCTCGATAAGGCATGCTGCTGAGGCCGCACTGCCCCAGCTGTCTCGGCCCCAGGCCGGCCGCCCAGACCGGGCTGCCAGCCTGCTTATTATACTAAAAGAGGACCACCACACACACGGCCAATATTTGCCCAAACAATGACCCACCACCGGCGTGCGTGACGAGGCAAGGGCTTATCTGTGCAGCAAGTGCCGCGCAGATGCGACCTTGTTGCCGGGGTGCGTCGGGGCGGCGAGCGAGAGAGACGTGAAAAGCGCGCGCGCAATTACCCGGCGGGGCCACGCCGCGGTGCCGCGGGATGTCGCTGCGACCCTCTCCAAACTTGGCGCCGTTTTGTTCCCCAAAACGTATGGGCTCGCTTCAAAGTTCGCCCTTGGCGCCGGCACGGGTAAGAGGGCTTTGTTTTGCCTGTTGTTTCCCTGTTTGATTTTCTTTGTTTGTTATTTTTTAAAAAAGAATAAAAAGATATTGGGAAAACTCGACGCAACCCGTCCGCAGAGCAATCCATTGATGGCATGATACGTTTCGAATGGAACAGCTCTGTTTGACTCCAGAGATCAAAAGGAGTCTGGAGTTCCGGTCGCCGACGCGCCGATCTTCTGGCCATCCGCGCGGCACCGCGGGTGTGAGCGTGGAGGTGGGGAGGTGGGGCCGGGAGGGCACCTTCGCGAGGCGCGTCCGGGCGCGTCGCGCTCGTCCTGTTGGGGCAACACGATTGAAACAACGGCCGGGCTTTGGGCCGGAGCTTAATGAATTCCCATGTAAATTGCATAGGGGAATCTATGTTGGTTTAACGCGGCCCACCGGCGGGCTGGTCCGGCTCGCCGGGAATCAGTCAATGAAATTGCCGTAAAAAGGGCGGGCCGATAGATAGATGGATAGATGGATTGGGCGGCGCGGGGCCGCCGAGTGGTTCTGCCCGGGCGTCGCACGCCAATCGATGGCAGAAGAACTGTCGCGCGCTTCACTGCTTGTTTTGCTGCGACCGAAATAGTGACGCCCTCGGCCGGCCAGTCTCCCGATGCGTCGAATCAATGCAGCGGCGGAGCCTTTCCCGATTCCGAACCTCCGAACGAACCCGAAGCGCCACCCGAAGCGCCACCCGAAGCCCCACCCGAAGGGCTTGAAAGAGCACCGCGAGTGCGACATATCACGACCACCGCCGCAGGGGGTGCCACGGAAGGACTCGCACGGCGGCGGCCTGCACTCGAAAAAAGACACGGCGCGGGCTCTCATCCAGAGCTCTGCGTGTCGTCATTTAAAATTTCCAAGATATTAATTTAAGTTTTCGCGGTAAAAGGATTTCAGTGGTGTTAGGAATACACTACTGAAAAAATTATCAGAAATTTTGGAATGTCCTTTAAAGGGCAGTGTGGAGTCTAGCCGTCAGGCACGTGGCTTCCAATTATATCGCGGAGACAGGACACGCGCTGTCGAGCGAACACGAACAGGGTCGCCTCCGAAAGCACCCGGAGCAGCCGGCCAACAAAAACCTATCTGTGCGGCTGTTCCTATATAGATAGGTCTTTGATGCCGCGAGACGACGTGCTCGACAAAGAAGGACCACGCGCCCCGCTTGGCGAGCTCATTGGCCGACTCGTACAAAGAACCGCGAAACGTATCCAGCGCCGGCGGAAGCACAGAGGGCCAGAGGACCGGAGCACAGTGGGCCAAAAACCGGTGAAAGCGGCCAAAACTCCGGGCACGTTTCCATCTCCAGAGTCGTTAAATAGTGCTCGAATCGAGCGTATGAACCCATCAATGGATTCCTCGCTCCCAGAGCAATCCATTGGTGGGCCCATACGCTCGATCCGAGCACTATTTGTCGACTCTGGAGGTCGAAACATGCCCAGAGTTATGGCCGCCTTCGCCGGTTTCTGGCATATCCACTGTCTCGTATCAGCTGGCGGGCCGCCGACGCCAGTCTCCTGGCCCACCGCAGGACGCTCGCCATCTCCCACAAAGGCGGCCGCGAGGCGAGGACTCGCCCCTTATTCCGGCGGTCTGCACTGCCTGCACTGCCGGCTGCTCCACCAACGCCTCCCGGCAACAAAGCCCTATCTGTGCGGCCACTGACGACACAGATACGCCTTTGTTGGCGGGGGATGCGTCGTGCACTGCGGCGTGCGAGAGAGACGGGCGCACACAGACGGCGGCACCGCGCCGCCCCCAAACAGAATGACTCCTGGCCGCCCAGCCGCGCCCGCATCAAACCTCGCCGCCACAAACAGGTTGGCGAAAGGCGCGCCGCCGCGCCCAGCCACTCCGACCCGAAGACCGTGGAAAAGAACGCGGCAAGTGTCCTCATTTTAACTATTTTCCCACGTTTTTCAGGTCCTGAGGGTTTGGAAAAAGACACGCGATCAGGCATCCGATCGCTTCGTAAAAGAAAACGAAAACATTCTCGTTTTCTCATTTCGTCGAAATGTACTTGGACTACGACCTCCAGGTCGGGCTCCACCTGTAGGACCTCAATTTAGGAGCGGAAACTACATGCCGGTGCAACTACCGCTCCCTGAATCCTCTGACTCGGCAGGCTCGCACCCCCGGGCTGTCGGAGCCCCCCCCCCACCTCCCAAGCCGTTAATAACGCCGCGGGCCTTCACGCCGCGCGTCACTCGCACTGGAATGGCCAGGACGACACACGACGTATCCAGGCAACAAAGGCCTATCTGCAGAGGAATGGCCGCACAGATAGGCCTTTGTCGCCCGGACACGTCACGCACCGCCGCAGCGACGAGCAAAACAGAAATGCGCCCCCATTCCTGGACATGATCAGGAACGCGGAATGCGGTTTGGAGTTGTGTTTCAGTCGCAAAAGTACTCTAGACCGAAAAAAAAGGCGCATGTCAGTGATCCCGGGCGTGCAGACGACGAGTCCCACTCGAATACGGAGTCGTGTTCTGGACGCGGCGGCCGCGTGGTCACGGAATGGCCCCACCCAGCGATGCCGCAACGCCGCACAGTGGGTCAGGAGATCAGCTCGGGCGACTAAGAACCGAGGCGAAACGTCGAACAGAGTCGTTGCACAGTGCTCACCATCGGCTGGACGACTCCATCGCAGGGCAATCCATCCATCGGTCCCGTACGCGTTCGATTCGAGTGCTGTTTTAACGACTTCAGGGGACGAAACGTGTCTCGAGTTCCGGCCGCCCACACCGGTCCCCCAACCCACCGCGCCGCACAGTGGGCCAGAAACCAGTGAAGGTGGCCAACAATCAGGGCATGTTTCCATCCCCAGAGTCGTCAAATAGTGCTCGAATCGAGCGTATAGCCCCATCAATGGATTGCTCTGAGAACGAGGAATACATTGATGGGGTCATACGCTCGATTCGAGCACTATTTAACTACTCTGGAGGTTGAAACATGCCCAGAGTTTTGGCTGCCTTGACCGGTTTCTGGCCCACTCTGCGCCGCACGCAGCCAACGCCGCCCACGCACTTAATCGAACCGTGCGGCGGTGCGGCGGTGCGGCGTGCCTTCTGGCGAGCGCCGCGCCGCTTCAATCGGAATACGGGCTGAAATGCCATTTCCACGCCCTTTTCATTCCTCGCCAAATGAAATGATGAGAGGATCCCCGCGCGTTCCGCTTTTTATTCATTCATTTATTTATTCAATTGTTTGTCGGCCTGCTTGCTGCCCATGTCTTGCTTTGTGTCAACGGCCAGCGCCACACGAGCGTATCCATTACACGAGCGGGCACGCAATGCACCCAGGGAAAAACGCTGTCCCCGTCCCGCAGTCAACATACAGCCAAAGGTAGTCCCTTCGAGGTTTATTCCCTTACAATACTGCACACTGAAAATGTCAATCTTCTCCCATGGAATCAAGAGAAACGTTCCAGCCACACTGTGCAGTCTCAATTATTTTTTAACAGCAATCACGCGCCCTTTCATCAGTTATTTCACCTTTCTTTTCCCTTAGCGCGTTTATTAAAGCACACTCATGGAACGAAACAAAAGTTGGTGCGGGCTCCGCGGAGGGCGCTGCGCTCGCCCCGACCCCTATTGCTAAACCATTACGGAGGGCCACGGAGGGCAACGCCAGTACAGGCCCAGCCAGCACACAGCATCCTCCCGCCCCGTAACGTCCCGCGCCTTGGGCACGCCGTGGACGGTGTTCCAGGAGGCAAATAATGGAAGAGGTGGAGCCTTGTTGCCACCCACACCTACGGACCGGCCCGACCTGGCGTGGGCCCGCCCCGACGCGCCGCGCCGCGCCCCGCCCCGCCCCGCCCCGCCCCGCCCCGCCCCGCCCCGCCCCGCCCCGCCCCGCCCCGCCCCGCCCCGCCCCGCCCCGCTCCCGCTCCGCCGGGGCGCCAACCCGTCTTCCGGCCTCCCTCTTTTATTTCTCTCAATTTGGCGGACCAAGCGAAAACGTCGACGGGGGACTTGAAACGGCGCGCAAAACGGCCACCGGCGGCACGCGTGTCCACTCAAAAAATTGGGAGAGACAAAAAAAAAAAAGAAAAGAAAAAAGAAAGAATGAAGGCCCAAACAAGAAAGAAAATAAAAACAAAAGAAACTCGTACGTCTCTTAATGCTTGATAATCCAGCCACGGTAATTTCAGAGCATATAACATTTTCATTTCGTTTTTTTTATTCTTATTTTCATGGCGGGGGGGGGGGGGGCGACTGCAAAAACTAGTTTCCAGAGCATTGCTCATGGTCTCGCTCATGGTGCTGGCTAGCGAGACACGGGAAAAAAAGGTAACGAGGTCTCCTCGAAGCATCCCCCGGCAACGCAGGCCTATCTGTGCGCCAATCCCTGCGCGGATAGGCCCTTGTTGTCGGGGTGGATCGTTCTCGTCGGGGCAGAGGGGATGCTGCAGCAGGACCCCACCACACTCGGCGCCAAGGCAGGCGGAGTGGCTGGGCCGGTCAGAGGAAATAACAACATGGTTATCATCCATCAACATCATTATCCAGTGCGCCCGTGCGCCTTTGAAAGCTCGCAGGACGCGCACCACAAAAAAACACAGCTCATTTGTTTTGTGTGTGTGCGGCCGAGTCTTTGACAGAAACAGCCTCGCAGACTTGCGGCTGCGACTTTTCGACGCCACTGGTTACGAATATAAATGTCTGTACACTGTAAGAAATAAATTCGGAATTAACGAATGATCCTCAGGCTGGCAAAAATGTCGCCGAAGGTAGTTTTGTATTAGTCATTGTGATTTCACGAAGAACTTTCGTGAATCTCAATAATGTTCGTAAATAACGCTGGCAGACTTCATGAATTCACGAAGCAACCGTCTGCAACCCTTATGCACCAGAGATACTGCCTCCGTAAACTCCCTTCGAGGACCTGCATTCATCGAGACGGACTATTGCCTCGGGACACGAAGCCCGTCGTTCGGCTTGGCCAGCCACAGCCTGGTACAGCTCGCACAGCCACAAACCTGTGGCCGGGCTAGCGCGACCCTCGGCTATTTAGCTAAGATCGCAGCGGTATCGGAAATGCACGGACGGTGGGGCCCGGCCCGCAGCAGCCCGCCGGGGTACGCCACAGAAGTTGTGGTTCTGCGGTAACAGACATCTCTCCAACTACCCCTCCTCCTCCTCCTCCTCCTCCACACTCCCCTCCCCTCTCCCGCAACCTCCGTCTTCTGGCTCGGCTTCGCAATCTGGACCGATCGGGGCGACGTGTCGTAAACCCACCATAACCGTAGTGGTGAACTCGGGTGGAAGGGGCGCAGTGCGCACACATGCCCGCCCACGCACGCACCTGCCCACGCACACACACACACACACAGGTGTGCATGGGGAGGAGTAGAGCGACCCTACTTGAAAGCACTTACTGGGAGGCTGGCCTCTGCGGGCCGACGGGCGGCTCAGGTAAGGTCCAGACGAGGAAGTAGGAAGTAAGGGAGGGGGGGGGGCAAGGGGGGGGGGGGGCACGGAAAGCCGTGGGCGGAAAGGAGGCGAGACGAATTGAAAGAGCGACGGCGCTACAAACCACGCAAGTTTACGCCGCTACGCCAGAGCGCGCTGCGGTAAAAACTTCGTCAAGGGTGGCGCCTCCATTCAAGTGGAGCAAGCCGCGGCGTGACGGGGCGCGCGTCGAGTGGCGCCGCGCTCTCCCGCGGGCGACGCCCATGCGAGATATCGAAATCAAGATAAAACCAACGGCGTATCGATATTTTCCACGTGTGCTCTTTTGATGCCCCGCGAGGCTTTTCAATCAAAAACAATACGGCCTCTTTTGACTTCGGTCCCTCTCGCACCCCTCTGGGCCACGGTGAGGCACAGTGCGCCAGCAGACCATTGTTGCCGAACAAAGCTTTGGGCATGTTTCCATCTTCAGAGTCGATAATTAGTGCTCAAATCGGTCATATGACACCACCAATGGATTCCTCGTTTGTAGAGCAATCTATTGTTGGGATCTACCGATACTCGAGCATTCTTAAGCGGTTCTGGAGGTTGAAACCCGCCCAGAGTTTTGGTCGCCAGGGCCACGAAGCGTGGGAGCGTGGGTAGAAGGGAGAGCTCCATCGGCATCGCGCGGCCAGGAGGGCCAGGGCCAGCGCCTGCACCAGGGCTCCCCGTGTCCGCGCGCCCACAGCGCCGGCCCGCCCGCTTCCTTTCCGTGTGGGGCTGATGATGGATTTGCTTTGGCAACCGGACCATTTTCCTTCTGGGAAACTTTCCAGCCCGTCAGAGCGGCTTATCGGTCTTCCTAAGAACGCCCATCCGGAGGGATTTCCACTTCAGGGAGGGCCCGTTTTACTTGACTGCGATTCCGACGGCAGGACCGGCCCGCACAGAGGGCCTGAAGACCATTGTTGGCGGCCAAAACCCTAGCCATGTTTTGGTCTCCAGAGTCGTTAAATAGTGCTCGAATGGAGCGTATGCTGACTCATCAATAGATTGCTTCACGGACGAGGAGTCCCTTGCTGGCGTCCGACGCTAGATTCAACGGATTCTTCAACGACTCTGTAGGTACCAACAGGCCCAGAGTCTTGGCCGCCTGCACTGCTCTTCTGGCGCACTGTGGCCCGCTAGGATCGGCCCGCCTGCCCCCCACAACTTGCTCTGCCCTCCACAGCGCCTTGCTTTAGACCGGCGCCGGGGCTGTCAGTGTGAAAAAACAAAATGCTAACGCCCTCTTTGGCACTCCGCAAGCCTCGCGCCAAGTCGACGGGGCCGCTCAAATCAAGACAGGCCTTCATGCACTCTTAGTACATAGTACCTTCTTCT
>JAQQBG010000886.1:17500-22500 GCA_032199755.1 Ambrosia artemisiifolia | reverse complement strand
TTTAATGATTAGTAAAGCCGAAGTAAATAAAGGTACTATCATGAAGAGATTAAAACCTCGAGCTCGAGGGCGTAGTTTTGCGATACAAAAAACCTACCTGCCATATAACTATTGTAATGAAAGATATATCCTTAGATGAATATATAGATACCGACTCTATTACATGGTCACAAAAGAAAAAAAAAGGATACAACTATGTCGTATTATGATATGTATAGTAATGGGGGAACATGGGACAAAAAATAAATCCAATTGGTTTCAGACTTGGTACAACCCAAGGTCATCATTCCCTTTGGTTCGCACAACCAAAAAATTATTCTGAGGGTCTGCAAGAAGATCAAAAAATAAGAAATTATATAAAGAATTATGTACAAAAAAATATGAAAACATCTTCCGGCGTCGAGGGAATTGCACGTATAGAGATTCAAAAAAGAATCGACTGATCCAAATCATAATCTATATGGGATTTCCAAAAATATTAATTGAAAGTCGACCCCGAGGAATCGAAGAATTACAGATGAATTTACAAAAAGAATTTAATTCTGTAAATCGAAAACTTAACATTGCTATCACACGAATTGAAAAGCCTTATGGAAACCCTAATATTCTTGCAGAATTTATAGCCGGACAATTAAAAAATAGAGTTTCTTTTCGCAAAGCAATGAAAAAGGCTATAGAATTAACTGAACAAGCAGATACAAAAGGAATTCAAGTGCAAATTGCAGGACGTATCGACGGAAAAGAAATTGCGCGTGTTGAATGGATCAGAGAGGGTAGGGTTCCACTACAAACCATTCGAGCTAAAATTGATTATTGTTCCTATACAGTTCGAACAATCTATGGGGTATTGGGCATCAAAATTTGGATCTTTATAGAAGGGGAATAATCAACCTTTATTTCCCTTTGCATTCTATTCAGCGATGGAACAAAAAATGATAAATTAGTTTCTTCTTTTTCTTTTCTGTTCAATAAAAAAAATGAACAATTATAATTCTATAGGGTTTAATAAAAATTCAATTAATCTTTTGATCAAATTGCTATGCTTAGTGTGTGACTCGTTGGTTTTTTTGAGGGTTAGTATAAAAAAATAGCCCCATAGTATAAACAAATAACTATACAAGTAATAACCAACTCATCACTTCGTATTATCTGGATCCAAAGAACCAGTCAAGATATGATATATTGTTCATATTGTTGTAGCAACTGAAATCTTTTTTTCTTCAAAAATCTGCTTCTAAGTTGTCAATCGAAATAAAAAAGAAAGGGTATGGATAAATGGAAGGATGAGAGAAAGAAAAAGAATATTGATGATATAGAATTCCAATATGTAAGGTCTATGAGTCATCTCAGAAAAAATCTGCGTAATAAAGCATCAATACGGATTCATCATTAAATGAATCTGCTCGTCGAACAAAAAATAAAGAGCTTCGAGCCAATTAAAGACTAAGAATATTGACTCAAGAACTAATAGCTCCGTTGTAGAATTAAGACCTAACCATTAAGTAAGAAGCGATGGGAACGATGGAACCTGTGAATTCAAAAGATTTTAGTGAAAATGAATTCGAATGATTCATTGATCGGGATGGCGGAACCGGCCAGAGACCAATTCATCTATTCGGAAAAGTTATGAACTAATGATAGAACTGAAATAGAAATTGAAAGAGTAAATATTCGCCCGCGAAAACTTTATTTTCTTGGATTGCTAAGATTGCTAAAATTGGGTCAATCCAATACGATAAGGAGTAAAACAAAAGAAAGATTTGTTTTAACATTCTAAAATAGATAAATATAAGAAAAAAAGAGTTATTGAATATATTTAGATTTAGTTATCTATACAAACAAGATATACAAATGAATAATAGATTTTATCTCTATTAAATGAAATCAATGATTCAGTATATTACTTATTAAAATGAAATACATGTATATCTTAATTCAAATTATATTCTATCTGAATAGAATTCAAAATCTTTAATTTGAATTGATTTTATTCGCGAGGAGCTGGATGAGAAGAAACTCTCACGTCCGGTTCTGTAGTAGAGATGGAATTCAAAACAAACCATCAACTATAACCCCAAAAGAACCAGATTCCGTAAACAACATAGAGGAAGAATGAAGGGAATATCTTATCGAGGTAATACTATTTGTTTTGGTAAATACGCTCTTCAGGCACTTGAACCCGCTTGGATCACATCTAGACAAATAGAAGCAGGTCGACGAGCAATGACACGAAATGCACGTCGCGGTGGAAAAATATGGGTCCGTATATTTCCAGATAAACCAGTTACAGTAAGGCCCGCAGAGACACGTATGGGTTCAGGTAAAGGCTCTCCCGAATATTGGGTAGCTGTTGTTAAACCAGGTCGAATCCTTTATGAAATGGGTGGAGTAACAGAAAATATAGCCAGAAGGGCTATTTCAATAGCAGCGTCCAAAATGCCTATACGAGCTCAATTCATCATTTCGGGATAAAAAAGAAATAGGCCTTAAAAATAGCGGGTGCAGGTTTCTTTTTTTGAACAAAAAAGATTTCTTTTTTTCTTCGACCTTTGTATTGTAAAATGTATTGTAAAAAACAGATAAAAAAAAAAAAAAAAAAAAAAAAAAAAAATGATATGATTCAACCTCAGACCCATTTGAATGTAGCAGATAACAGCGGGGCTCGAGAATTGATGTGTATTCGAATCATAGGAGCTAGCAATCGTCGATATGCTCATATTGGTGACGTTATTGTTGCTGTGATCAAAGACGCAGTTCCAAACATGCCTCTAGAAAGATCAGAAGTGGTCAGAGCTGTAATTGTCCGTACTTGTAAAGAACTTAAACGTGACAACGGTATGATAATACGATATGATGACAATGCTGCAGTTGTGATTGATCAAGAAGGAAATCCAAAAGGAACTCGAGTTTTTGGTGCGATTGCCCGAGAATTGAGACAGTTCAATTTTACGAAAATAGTTTCATTAGCTCCCGAGGTATTATAAAATGAGACTACAATATGGTTATGGGTTATAGTAGGGTATTTAAAAGAAATAGATTCAGATTAATTTAGTAGATTTTGTCTCACGTATATACCTTTCAAACTTCATATTCATAAACCAATACGTAAAAAAAAAAAAAAAAAAAAAAAAAGAAAAACATGTTGATTATATCCAAATTTGGAGGCACCAATCATTTTAATTAATCATGAGTAGTGATACTATTGCTGACATAATAACCTCTATACGAAATGCCGATATGTATAGAAAAAGCGTGGTTCGAGTAGCATCTACTAATATCAGCCAAAGTATTGTGAAAATACTTTTACGAGAGGGTTTTATCGAAAACGTGAGAAAACATCGAGAAAATAACAAAGATTTTTTGGTTTTAACCCTACGACATAGAAGGAATAGGAAAAGGACTTATCGAAATCTTTTAAATTTAAAACGGATCAGTCGGCCGGGTCTACGAATCTATTCTAACTATCAAAGAATTCCTAGAATTTTAGGCGGGATGGGGGTTGTCATTCTTTCTACCTCTCGGGGTATAATGACAGACCGAGAGGCTCGACTAGAAAGAATAGGCGGAGAAATTTTGTGTTATATATGGTAATCTTTCTAATATCCGAATTGAATAGGAAACTTCTTTTTTATGAAAAAGAAAAGAGAAGGGGTGGGTTGTCTAATTCTAATACGGTTCTTCCTCCACTAGTTGATACTTCAAGGAGGTTTTACCTGGAATGAAAGAACAAAAATGGATTCATGAAGGTTTAATTACGGAATCGCTTCCCAACGGCATGTTCCGGGTTCGTTTAGATAATGAAGATATGATTCTAGGTTATGTTTCAGGAAAGATCCGACGTAGTTTTATACGAATATTGCCAGGAGATAGAGTCAAAATTGAAGTAAGTCGTTATGATTCAACCAGAGGTCGTATAATTTATCGACTCCGCAACAAAGATTCGAAAGATTAGGTGTTTTTCAACTTCACTATTTCTTTCGCAGGAATACGATTCGAAATCAAAAATTTCAATAAACTGATTTTCTTCCAATAAATGGATTCAAAATTAAAGTAAGGAGTGGCAAATATGAAAATAAGAGCTTCTGTTCGTAAAATTTGTGAAAAATGTCGACTAATCCGTCGTCGGGGACGAATTATAGTAATTTGTTCCAACCCAAGACATAAACAAAGACAAGGATAATAAGACTCGTTAAAGACCAATATATAAATAGGGGATCTTTTTTGACATGAAATGGATATATCCATATATCTCTGACTCAAATTTATGAGATGATAAAATATGGCAAAAGCTATACCGAAAAAGGGTTCACGTGGACGTATTGGTTCACGTAAGAGTATACGTAAAATACCAAAGGGGGTTATTCATATTCAAGCAAGTTTCAATAATACCATTGTGACTGTTACAGATGTACGAGGGCGAGTGGTTTCTTGGTCTTCTGCCGGCACTTGTGGCTTCAAAGGTACAAGAAGAGGGACGCCATTTGCTGCTCAAACCGCAGCGGCAAATGCTATTCGTGCGGTAGTAGATCAAGGTATGCAACGAGCAGAAGTCATGATTAAAGGTCCCGGTCTCGGAAGAGACGCAGCATTACGAGCTATTCGCAGAAGTGGTATACTATTAACTTTCGTACGGGATGTAACCCCTATGCCACATAATGGCTGTAGACCCCCGAAAAAAAGACGTGTGTAGAAATAAAAATTGAAGATATTTCAATAGCAAGAGAAACAAGAGAGCAAGAGAAACAAGAGAAATAAACGATTCAATGATCAGATCAAATAATATTATTATGGTTCGAGAGAAAATAACAGTATCTACTCGGACACTACAGTGGAAGTGTGTTGAATCAGCAGCAGACAGTAAGCGTCTTTTGTATGGGCGCTTTATTCTGTCTCCGCTTATGAAAGGTCAAGCAGACACAATAGGCATTGCGATGCGAAGAGCTTTGCTTGGAGAAATCGAAGGAACATGTATCACACGCGCAAAATCTGAGAAAATATCA
>JAQQBG010000886.1:2500-10000 GCA_032199755.1 Ambrosia artemisiifolia | reverse complement strand
AAGAAAATCCTTTTATTATAAGTTTATTATAAGTTAGAAGGAACTTGCTATGAAAAAAGAAAAAGTATTGGAATCTACACATTGATTCTTTTTTTTTTTTTTTTTTTGAACCGTATGCGTCAAAAGGCGCCTGTACGGTTCCGAAGGGATACACTTTTACCCTAATCAACCGACTTTATCGAGAAAGATTACTTTTTTTAGGTCAAGAGGTTGATAGCGAGGTCTCAAATCAACTTATTGGTCTTATGATATATCTCAGTATCGAGGATGGTACCCAAGATCTGTATTTGTTTATAAACTCTCCTGGCGGATGGGTAATACCGGGAGTGGCTCTTTATGATACTATGCAATTTGTGCAACCAGATGTACATACAATATGCATGGGATCGGCCGCTTCAATGGGATCTTTTATCCTGGTCGGAGGAGAAATTACCAAACGTCTAGCATTCCCTCACGCTTGGCGCCAATGAGGCTTTTATTTGAGAGAAAAAAGAAGACTATGCCTTCGCCATATGAAATATGAATATTAAGTAATAATAGCATGGCACTTTGAATTTGATATAAGAAATTTTGTTTTCAAAACATTAGATTATGTATCGAGAGAGTAATATGAGAAAAAGGTATTTCCTATTTTATTATTGGAAGTCCAGTTCGGCGTCACAAACTTTTTTCACACCAGAGGTCTCTTAACAATATTTATAGAGCGAAAAAAAAAAAAAAATTCTTTTTTCCTTAGTTTATTTGATCAAATAAAAAAGCAACTTTGGGATTGCTGAATGACAGACAAATCACAGACAAAAAAATATAATAAATATATAAAGCAACGGAGCCATCATAGTATTTTTGAATTCCTCCGAAAGGAAGGGTGGTAAGTTGATCATTTACCGATCGGGGTCTGATCGATCCTATTTTTTTATTTATTTGATCGAAGGTAAGGGTCAATTTTATTGTAGAGCCGTATGCAATGCTAATGCCCGTACGGTTGTTCGATTCTATCTTTTTTTCTTGTGATTCTTTTATCTTTCTTTGTATCTTCCCCTCATCATGAAAAATGGAGAAACCTTTTATTATCTTATATCATCAGGGTAATGATACATCAACCTGCTGGTTCTTTTTCTGAAGTAGCAACGGGAGAATTCGTCCTGGAAGTGGGAGAACTGCTGAAACTACGTGAAACCCTGACAAGGGTTTATGTACAAAGAACGGGCAAACCCTTATGGGTTGTATCCGAAGACATGGAAAGAGATGTTTTTATGTCAGCAACAGAGGCCCAAGCTTATGGAATTGTTGATCTTGTAGCGGTTGAATGACAATAGCCTAGATTTCACGTCAATTCTGAAATTCGCCCTGCCGAGTTTAATATTAATATTCTCTGACTTTTATTTATTATTCTTTTTATTTATTATTCTATTGAATAAAAGTCATTCATAATCATCCGGTTAGGATCGATCTAAACCAGCCCATTATGTATATAATTCAACATGCCAACGATTAAACAACTTATTAGAAATACAAGACAGCCAATTAGAAATGTCACAAAATCCCCCGCGCTTCGGGGATGCCCTCAGCGTCGAGGAACATGTACTAGGGTGTATGTGCGACTCGTTCAGATCATGAACTAGAACAAAGGAAAGAGAACAATGTTCGAATATCAATGATCAAATAGGATAGAACGGAAAAACGAACTACATTTCCTATCTAAAAATCGATGAGATCCCTTTTATTGTGTATGAAATTTATGGTTTCTGTTGGTGTAAATACACTCACCTCAATTCAAGATGAGAAGCAATTCTCCATTGGTAGCAAATGGTTATCCATTAAGCGGAGGAAATCTTAGTTAACATAGACCCCTCTTGCAAGAACGGACTAACAGGGTCAGCTACCCAGCCAATCTTCATAATTAAATACCGTTACTGTATAGGTAGAGCTCGTTGTGAAAGACCTATTACTGGATAATTCATGGGTAGAGCCGAAGAATGTGAACTATACAAGTTAGCAATAACATTGATTAAATGAAGTAAAGGCTCCGGTGTATAGAGAAGACCTCACCGTTTAAGAAGTAACCATAGAAACGATGGAATCCACTATTTCTTTATCATTACTTTTCTTTTTTAATCCCTAGTATAGTAAAATTTCGTATTTCGAGGTGAAATGCCTAGAAAAAAGAAAAAATTGTGGTTGGGAAGGTTATAGTAGCCAAAGCCATTGGAATTATTAGTTTATACATTGGAAAAATCCGTTTTGTTATTAATATACTAGGAAAGGGGCAAAAGAATAACTGAAAGAAAGGAAATCTATTAGTTATTCGTTAAAGTTTCATTTATTCAATGACCAGAATTAGACGGGGATATATCGCTCGGAGACGTAGAACAAAAATTCGTTTATTTGCATCAAGCTTTCGGGGGGCTCATTCAAGACTTACTCGAACTATTACTCAACAAAAAATAAGAGCTTTGGTTTCGGCTCATCGGGATAGGGATAGGCAAAAAATAAATTTTCGTCGTTTGTGGATCACTCGAATAAATGCAGCAATTCGCGAAAGGGGGGTATGCTATAGTTATAGTAGATTCATAAATGATCTGTACAAGAGACAGTTGCTTCTTAATCGTAAAATACTTGCACAAATAGCTATATCAAATAGGAATTGTCTTTATATGATTTCCAACGAGATCATAAAAGAAGTAAGTTGGAAGGAATCCACCGGTTAAACGGAGTTGCCCGGAGAATGAACTCCGGGAAGGTCGAATAAAAATGAATAGAATATGATAAAATATGATAAAGTAGTCAAAATAAATATGAATCAACACGTTCAATAAAAAAATTTCTTCTTCCCAGATTCTTCTTTTTTTTTCTTACGACACGAGAATTCAATCCGGATTCTTGGATTTTTCCAACAAAATAGCAATCCGCGTTTGAGTTCGGATGGGGGTTTGAATTCAAGTGAATAAAGAGTAAACCTATCTTTTTCTGGCTCTAAGACTAGGAGTTCTAGTGGTCGACTCGGTTCTTTCAAATTGTTTCTCATTATTAAGAAAAGGTAACAAAGATAAAATACGAGCTTGTTTTATAGCAATAGTAATGAATCGTTGTTGTTTCAAGGTCAATCTATTTACTCGTCTAGATAATATTTTTCCCTGTTCACTAATAAATCGACTAATTAAACTCATGTTTTTATAATCAATTCGATCCCCCGATTGGATCGGGGGCAAACGCTTACGAAAAGATCGCTTGGATTTAAGAAAAGTTCGCTTGGATTTATCCATGGTTTGGTTTGGTTAGTTTATTTCTTATCCCTAAAATCCTATTTCAGCCGGATCTCTAATTAGAATAAATAAATAGGATTTGGTTTGTTTATAATTATCTTTAACTATGTTAAATATGTTATATATAATGTAATTTTTCCCTTTCCTTGTAAGATAAGGGCGCAAGTGCTCGCTTCAATCTATTTCTTTATCTCCCCGTGAATCGTATGTTTGTAACAATATGGACAGAATTTTAGTAACTCCAATCGATTAGGCGTATTGTGCCGGTTCTTTTGAGTAATATATCTGGAAATGCCCGTTGATTCCTTATTAACACTGTTTCGAACACAAGCGGTACATTCCAAAAGAACCGGTATTCGCACATCTTTACCCTTGGCCATGAACCTCCTTTGAATTTTTCATTTAATCAACTCTTCCTCTTTCAATCCGAAACGAAAAAGAAGAAAGGAAGTAAAAAACAAAATAGAATTTGTAACTTGCTATCCTCTTATGCAAGATTTCACTACAATCAATATAGGAAATAAGATAGAAAGATTTCTAACCTTTCAATAACAGTACAGCATTTCATATAAGTATCTTGTATAATACTCTTTCCCTATAACCACTGTTTGTATTCGACTTCCATAGAAATTTCATATTAATTGAATTCCAACCCGACCCCGAGTCTCACAGTTGTTGAATGCACTTTTCTTCTTTCTCTTTCCTCCCTTATTCTAAAAAGGGAAAAAAGAGAAAA
Source organism: Ambrosia artemisiifolia (assembly GCA_032199755.1). Classification (NCBI taxonomy): domain Eukaryota; kingdom Viridiplantae; phylum Streptophyta; class Magnoliopsida; order Asterales; family Asteraceae; genus Ambrosia; species Ambrosia artemisiifolia. The sequence continues at coordinate 6,001 of JAQQBG010000886.1, read as the reverse complement.
GAGGGGGCTGTTATTTAATTGTATCTCTAATCTTCTTTAGTCCTTCCCGCGTCAAAAACTAGAAAAAGGGGAACGTCAATGCATCCGGGAAAAAACGATTAATCTCTATCAATAAACCTGCCAAAGCACCGAACCATAGAGTACTTAGTACCGGTGCCACGGAAAGATATGTTTTTAGATCTCGCATGGAAAAACCTCCTTCATTTTATTGTAATACATAAGATAATACATATTGAAATGTACAATGATCTAGTAAATCTTATTTACTTTTTGTTAAATACAGAAAAAAACGTCCCCTTCTTCCCCAATATTCCCCCAAAAGACTCAGTTATTTTTCCTTGGGGTTCCGTTCCATATTTCATATAGATAGAAGTATTTTACTATTATTATATGTTAAATGAGACCAAAAAGACGAAATGAAAATCAAATTTCTAGATTTTAATAGAGGAGATAACGATGTGGAAAACAAGACAGGAATTCTCTACAATGACACTGTAGACCAATGGAAGGGATGTAGCGCAGCTTGGTAGCGCGTTTGTTTTGGGTACAAAATGTCACGGGTTCAAATCCTGTCATCCCTACCTATTACTGCTCAAAGGAGCAGTAACGAGGGATTTTTTGAGATCAACTCACATTGGACATATCATATAGAATCTTTCATTCTTATGATACTATATAGTATGCATACAAGATGTATTGGGACCAATCCTTTTCTTTACAGTCTTCTCTTTTATGATAAGAAAACGCTCTTAGTTCAGTTCGGTAGAACGCGGGTCTCCAAAACCCGATGTCGTAGGTTCAAATCCTACAGAGCGTGATTCGGATCTTCTTCGATCGAATTCGACTGAAACACTAACTGGAACTGGAACAGCAATCTTAATTTGACCTCCTGGATATTAAAGAAAGGAGGAGGTCAATCAAAAAAAGAGATTTTAATTAATCAAAGGTCCAACTGATCGCCACGCCTGTATTGTAAATATGCAGTTACAAATAATCCAGCCAAAGTAATAGGAATTAGACCTAACACGATTCCAAATAGAAAAACTTCAATCATTTCAATTTGTTTGAAAGGAGAAAAAGAGGTAATATCTATACCTAAATATTAATCCGAATTACCATGAATCTCAATGATCAAGAATTGGTAATTGACACGATAAGTAACTAGAAATACACAGAAGTTCGCGAAAAGATTTCCTTTTATGAATTGTGCAATTCATTTCAAATAAGTCGTATCTTGCTCAGACCAATAAAGAGAGCTGAGGTTATAGTTAAAGCCGCTAGTAAAAAACCGAAATAACTAGTTATGATAGGCATCAAGGAGCTAAATGAAATATGTTCTTTTTATACATATGTTTATAAAAAAAGCACTTACCTGAGTTTCCTTTTTTACAAAATAGGAGAGAAACAAAAATACCAATTGCAAGTTTTTGATTCAGATATCATTATAGACAGCACTAACAAGGATAAAGTCACAACTTTATAAAAAAGAAATTGATTAATCATCTGTAACATCTACGCATACCGCGTTTGCAATCAGCGAATGCATTCTTGGATCATTTTTCAACTCAACTTATAAACGAATAATAAACATTGGGTCGTGTAATTTCGTTTTAAAATGAAACTCTTTTCGAATCATTATGGAATCAAATTATAAAATTATTCCTATTTTGATCATTTTTTTTTTCGAATCTATTTTATATTTTAGAGCGAACAGTAATCTTATCAAAAATTTACTTTCTTTTTAACTAATTAGATTCCGTAATAGGTTCACTCATATAATATCTTGAATGAATGAGAACAAAAAGTTATCACACGATCACCCGAAGAAAAAAAATAGGTGTTTTGGTTCAACTATATTCTAAGACTAGTCATTTCTATTATCTTTTGCTTTAGAAGTTCTATTTTGTATCTTTCCATATTAGAAATCTGCCTCTTTGTAGTTAGGTCATAGTTAGGTCAACAAAGAACCTTCATATTTCGATCTAATACAACAATGCATGCATTAGTGATTCCAATTATTTCATTCGTTGTTCTTTTTCGTTTATCGAATCAATTTTCCTATTCTTACTTGTTACTGGACGACTAACCAATTTCTTAAAAGATAAAAAAATATTCCAACAAAAAGCGCTTATACAACTATGAATAACAAAGATCTAAAATCTACTTACAATTGCGGCAATATTCTAATCAATTTCATGAATTATTAGAAACTAACTTATCAGATTCACATTTTACCTGATCCTTAGTTTATAGCCCTAAACTCATAATGGCGAGAAATTTCTTATTTTCAATTCAATAATTTTCTATTGAATGGGACATTATTTTACATCGACAAATAACAAGTAAAGGAAGAAAGATATTTTTTAGCACCTCTTTCCAATACTGATTGAAAGTGCATTGCTGTGTCAGAAGAAGGATAGCTATACTGATTCGGTATACTCTAAAGACGCCCTCGGTACAATATTGACGATCTCACAAAGATTTTTTTCAGTGAATTTACATTTACTGATCCAATCTTTTACGGAATCGATCCCCTTTTGACTGTACAAGAATATGTGGAGCTCGGCATGTCTGGAAGCACAGGAGAACGTTCTTTTGCTGATATTATTACCAGTATTCGCTACTGGGTCATTCATAGCATTACTATACCTTCCCTATTCATTGCGGGTTGGTTATTCGTCAGCACTGGTTTAGCTTACGATGTGTTTGGAAGCCCTCGGCCAAACGAGTATTTCACAGAGAACCGACAAGGAATTCCATTAATCACCGGCCGTTTTGATTCTTTGGAACAACTCGATGAATTTAGTAGATCTTTTTAGGAGGCCTCAATGACCATAGATAGAACCTATCCAATTTTTACAGTGCGATGGTTGGCTGTTCACGGCCTAGCTGTACCTACCGTTTCTTTTTTGGGGTCAATATCAGCAATGCAGTTCATACAACGATAAAACTAATCCGAATTATAGAGCTACGACACAATCAAACCCAAACGAACAAAATGTTGAATTGAATCGTACCAGCCTCTACTGGGGGTTATTACTCATTTTTGTACTTGCTGTTTTATTTTCCAATTATTTCTTCAATTAAGAAAACGAGAGAGAACTAAAATAATAGACTAATCATTCTAGGTATTATCTCTCTTAGCCCATTCGGAAGGATCTCATCTCATAATTATCCATGACTGTTTATGTCTCTAGCATGACCACTTTATGAAATGTGGAGGGAAGTGGCGTAAATGGCCGATACTACTGGAAGAATTCCTCTTTGGATAATAGGTACTGTAGCTGGTATTCTTGTGATCGGTTTAGTAGGCGTTTTCTTTTATGGTTCATATTCCGGATTGGGTTCATCCCTGTAGTAATCGGATGAATTGAGTTGTATACATGAAAGCGTAAGAACTCAACGGATTCCCTTCTTTGTTTGTCTGATTTGAGGGAGAAGGTCCCGTTGAGTTCTTAATCATTAGAATATTTTTTGATAAGTTCATTGAAAAAGTTCTAT
>JAQQBG010000056.1:62500-65000 GCA_032199755.1 Ambrosia artemisiifolia | reverse complement strand
GCCTTTGCCTAAGCCACACGTTTTTCCAGGATGTTGCCAGGCAACCATGCCTTGTCCCTTGCCCAAGCCCCACCTCGTTGCCTAAGAAACTGACCACGATGCCTTTGAATGACACACCATGTGTCCTTTCAGTGTTGGTGAGCGATCAGGAAACAAGAGGCTGGCCTAGTAAACTGACCACGATGCACTGTGAGCAAGCATAGTGCCTTTGCCTAAGCCACACGTTGTTCCAGGATGTTGCCAGGCAACCATGCATTGTCCCTTGCCCAAGCCCCACATCGTTGCCTAAGGAACTGACCACGATGCCTTAGACTGACACACCCTTGGGTCCTTTCAAGGTTGGTGAGCGACCAAGCAATAAGAGGCTGGCCTAGTAAACTAACCACGATGCACTGTGAGCAAGCATAGTGAGTTGCCTAAGTCCCCACATTGTTCCAGGATGTTGCCCGAGTACAACGGGCCCGAATACGATCGAAAGGGCCAACGGGCCCGAACACAACCCGTTAAACTATTTTACCCGAAAACATGATACGATGACACTAATCAACTCTAACCATGCCCGCGAGCAAGCACGCAAAGTTTCGTGGCGATTAGGCGTCGTTCGGTGGTGTTTCGGAGAACACCGGGTGTTGGATGGATGCCCGGCCCGCGGGCCCACGGACCCGAAAGCAAAGTATTTTTACGGGACCCTTATATTTCGTTATTTCGAAGGCTCACACAAAGTTTCGTGGCGATCCTAGATCCTTTGATATGGTTTAGGGCCAATCACATAGTCCGGCGCACCGTCAATGGCCCGGTCAACGGGCTGACCCGATCAAGGCGGACCGTGACACCAAACGTCTCTGGTTAGCCCCTAGAACACCCACGTAAAGTTTCGTGGCGATCCGACGTCGTTTGATGGGTTTACGATGATTACATAACGAATAAACGTCCCGGGCCGACCGAGCCCGGCCCACGGGCCCACGGGACCCGAACCCAGAATTTTCCGGTTCCGAACATCTTAAAACATTGCCCCGAGGCACCACGCAAAATTTCGTGCCAATCCGACGTCGTTTGATGGGTTTTTGATAGGGTCCCAAAAAATTATCATTCCTCAAAAAATTAATGTCTATTCCTGAAACTTAACTTTTTGTGCAATATGTATATATAGGGGAGGGGTGTGTGTTGGGAAGGGCTTGCCTGGGTGAGGCTTGGCAGCGCCCAAGGAGGCCTTGTTGGCCGAGAAACAAGGCTGCCAAGGCCTTGTACACAAGCTAAATTGCCCCAAGCAAGCCACGAACTCGAGAACCAAGTGCCCCTCCTGCCCACGTTGCCTAGGAATGTTGCCCAACGACTTGGTTTCTCGCACAACGACTCGTGTACATAGGCCCAACGAGCAGCAAACCTCGAAAATTATCAATCCTCGAAAATTTAATGTCTGTTCCTGTCACAATGCTTTTTGTGAAATATGTATATATAAGGGAGACATGGGGCTTGAGCAACCCCAGTGCCCGACTAAGGCAAGTGAGGGCATACGAGATGAGAGGTTTCAAGCCTATTGTAGCACGAGGTGTGTCTCCCCAAGCCATGTTGCCTAAAAATCTAGCCTCGTGCCTTGTAAATGCCCCACATCATGCCTAGTTGTAAGCACGTTTGCTAGTGAATTGATGGATGCTTGGCAAAGACGCCCCACATTGTGCAGCATGTTGCCTAGTAGACAAGCCATGTTGCCTTGAATTATGCTTGTTTCCCACACGACGACTAGAACGATGGCTTGACGATGGCCTACAATGGGCATGCCTTCAAAAAATTATCATTCCTCAAAAAATTAATGTCTGTTCCTGTCACTTTACTTTTTGTGCAGAATGTATATATAGGGGGGTAAGGTGTCTTGGCCAAGCTAGTGCGGCCCCTCTCTTGAACTAGCACTAGCAGACCATCTTGTTGGCAGGATCAAAGCACGTGAAAACGTTGTGGGTGATGAAGTGTGTTGGCACGCCCAAGCCTAGACCTGATACACCACAAGATGGACCGCCATGATGGGTATGAGATGAGAATCCTCATGTCGTCTCCATCATGGCATTCAGCCATGGGTTATCATTGCCTTCGGGCAATGGTGCCCATGGCTGGCCGCTTCGAGGACGTCATGGGATATCGTTGCCTTCGGGCATCGGTGCCCATGACCGCCATGATGGGTATGAGATGAGAATCCTCATGTTGTACCCATCATGGCAAGCAGCCATGGGTTAACATTGCCTTCGGGCAGTGGTGCCCATGGCTGGCCGCCATGATGGGTATGAGATGAGAATCCTCATGTCGTACCCATCATGGAATTCAGCCATGGGTTATCATCGCCTTCGGGCAGTGGTGCCCATGGCTGGCCGCTTTCGAGAACGTCATGGGTTATCGTTTCCTTTGGAGCGGTGCCCATGGCTGGTTGCCTTCAAGATTGTCCCTTATCGAGATTTGTCCCGCTGTTGTGATGCTTCGATTCCAAACATCATAGACAGATAAGCTGAGA
>JAQQBG010000056.1:52500-55000 GCA_032199755.1 Ambrosia artemisiifolia | reverse complement strand
AGTAAACTGACCACGATGCACTGTGAACAAGCATAGTGCCTTGCCTAAGCCCCACTTTGTTCCAGGATGTTGCCAGACAACCATGCCTTGTCCCTTGCCCAAGCCCCACATCGTTGCCTAAGGAACTGACCACGATGCCTTTGATTGACACACCATGGGTCCTTTCAGGATTGGTGAGCGACCAGGCAACAAGAGGCTGGCATAGTAAATTCTGACCACGATGCACTGTGAACAAGCATAGTGCCTTTGCCTAAGCCACACGTTTTTCCAGGATGTTGCCAGGCAACCATGCCTTGTCCCTTGCCCAAGCCCCACCTCGTTGCCTAAGAAACTGACCACGATGCCTTTGAATGACACACCATGTGTCCTTTCAGTGTTGGTGAGCGATCAGGAAACAAGAGGCTGGCCTAGTAAACTGACCACGATGCACTGTGAGCAAGCATAGTGCCTTTGCCTAAGCCACACGTTGTTCCAGGATGTTGCCAGGCAACCATGCATTGTCCCTTGCCCAAGCCCCACATCGTTGCCTAAGGAACTGACCACGATGCCTTAGACTGACACACCCTTGGGTCCTTTCAAGGTTGGTGAGCGACCAAGCAATAAGAGGCTGGCCTAGTAAACTAACCACGATGCACTGTGAGCAAGCATAGTGAGTTGCCTAAGTCCCCACATTGTTCCAGGATGTTGCCCGAGTACAACGGGCCCGAATACGATCGAAAGGGCCAACGGGCCCGAACACAACCCGTTAAACTATTTTACCCGAAAACATGATACGATGACACTAATCAACTCTAACCATGCCCGCGAGCAAGCACGCAAAGTTTCGTGGCGATTAGGCGTCGTTCGGTGGTGTTTCGGAGAACACCGGGTGTTGGATGGATGCCCGGCCCGCGGGCCCACGGACCCGAAAGCAAAGTATTTTTACGGGACCCTTATATTTCGTTATTTCGAAGGCTCACACAAAGTTTCGTGGCGATCCTAGATCCTTTGATATGGTTTAGGGCCAATCACATAGTCCGGCGCACCGTCAATGGCCCGGTCAACGGGCTGACCCGATCAAGGCGGACCGTGACACCAAACGTCTCTGGTTAGCCCCTAGAACACCCACGTAAAGTTTCGTGGCGATCCGACGTCGTTTGATGGGTTTACGATGATTACATAACGAATAAACGTCCCGGGCCGACCGAGCCCGGCCCACGGGCCCACGGGACCCGAACCCAGAATTTTCCGGTTCCGAACATCTTAAAACATTGCCCCGAGGCACCACGCAAAATTTCGTGCCAATCCGACGTCGTTTGATGGGTTTTTGATAGGGTCCCAAAAAATTATCATTCCTCAAAAAATTAATGTCTATTCCTGAAACTTAACTTTTTGTGCAATATGTATATATAGGGGAGGGGTGTGTGTTGGGAAGGGCTTGCCTGGGTGAGGCTTGGCAGCGCCCAAGGAGGCCTTGTTGGCCGAGAAACAAGGCTGCCAAGGCCTTGTACACAAGCTAAATTGCCCCAAGCAAGCCACGAACTCGAGAACCAAGTGCCCCTCCTGCCCACGTTGCCTAGGAATGTTGCCCAACGACTTGGTTTCTCGCACAACGACTCGTGTACATAGGCCCAACGAGCAGCAAACCTCGAAAATTATCAATCCTCGAAAATTTAATGTCTGTTCCTGTCACAATGCTTTTTGTGAAATATGTATATATAAGGGAGACATGGGGCTTGAGCAACCCCAGTGCCCGACTAAGGCAAGTGAGGGCATACGAGATGAGAGGTTTCAAGCCTATTGTAGCACGAGGTGTGTCTCCCCAAGCCATGTTGCCTAAAAATCTAGCCTCGTGCCTTGTAAATGCCCCACATCATGCCTAGTTGTAAGCACGTTTGCTAGTGAATTGATGGATGCTTGGCAAAGACGCCCCACATTGTGCAGCATGTTGCCTAGTAGACAAGCCATGTTGCCTTGAATTATGCTTGTTTCCCACACGACGACTAGAACGATGGCTTGACGATGGCCTACAATGGGCATGCCTTCAAAAAATTATCATTCCTCAAAAAATTAATGTCTGTTCCTGTCACTTTACTTTTTGTGCAGAATGTATATATAGGGGGGTAAGGTGTCTTGGCCAAGCTAGTGCGGCCCCTCTCTTGAACTAGCACTAGCAGACCATCTTGTTGGCAGGATCAAAGCACGTGAAAACGTTGTGGGTGATGAAGTGTGTTGGCACGCCCAAGCCTAGACCTGATACACCACAAGATGGACCGCCATGATGGGTATGAGATGAGAATCCTCATGTCGTCTCCATCATGGCATTCAGCCATGGGTTATCATTGCCTTCGGGCAATGGTGCCCATGGCTGGCCGCTTCGAGGACGTCATGGGATATCGTTGCCTTCGGGCATCGGTGCCCATGACCGCCATGATGGGTATGAGATGAGAATCCTCATGTTGTACCCATCATGGCAAGCAGCCATGGGTTAACATTGCCTTCGGGCAGTGGTGCCCATGGC
>JAQQBG010000056.1:0-2500 GCA_032199755.1 Ambrosia artemisiifolia | reverse complement strand
TCCGACGTCGTTTGATGGGTTTTTGATAGGGTCCCAAAAAATTATCATTCCTCAAAAAATTAATGTCTATTCCTGAAACTTAACTTTTTGTGCAATATGTATATATAGGGGAGGGGTGTGTGTTGGGAAGGGCTTGCCTGGGTGAGGCTTGGCAGCGCCCAAGGAGGCCTTGTTGGCCGAGAAACAAGGCTGCCAAGGCCTTGTACACAAGCTAAATTGCCCCAAGCAAGCCACGAACTCGAGAACCAAGTGCCCCTCCTGCCCACGTTGCCTAGGAATGTTGCCCAACGACTTGGTTTCTCGCACAACGACTCGTGTACATAGGCCCAACGAGCAGCAAACCTCGAAAATTATCAATCCTCGAAAATTTAATGTCTGTTCCTGTCACAATGCTTTTTGTGAAATATGTATATATAAGGGAGACATGGGGCTTGAGCAACCCCAGTGCCCGACTAAGGCAAGTGAGGGCATACGAGATGAGAGGTTTCAAGCCTATTGTAGCACGAGGTGTGTCTCCCCAAGCCATGTTGCCTAAAAATCTAGCCTCGTGCCTTGTAAATGCCCCACATCATGCCTAGTTGTAAGCACGTTTGCTAGTGAATTGATGGATGCTTGGCAAAGACGCCCCACATTGTGCAGCATGTTGCCTAGTAGACAAGCCATGTTGCCTTGAATTATGCTTGTTTCCCACACGACGACTAGAACGATGGCTTGACGATGGCCTACAATGGGCATGCCTTCAAAAAATTATCATTCCTCAAAAAATTAATGTCTGTTCCTGTCACTTTACTTTTTGTGCAGAATGTATATATAGGGGGGTAAGGTGTCTTGGCCAAGCTAGTGCGGCCCCTCTCTTGAACTAGCACTAGCAGACCATCTTGTTGGCAGGATCAAAGCACGTGAAAACGTTGTGGGTGATGAAGTGTGTTGGCACGCCCAAGCCTAGACCTGATACACCACAAGATGGACCGCCATGATGGGTATGAGATGAGAATCCTCATGTCGTCTCCATCATGGCATTCAGCCATGGGTTATCATTGCCTTCGGGCAATGGTGCCCATGGCTGGCCGCTTCGAGGACGTCATGGGATATCGTTGCCTTCGGGCATCGGTGCCCATGACCGCCATGATGGGTATGAGATGAGAATCCTCATGTTGTACCCATCATGGCAAGCAGCCATGGGTTAACATTGCCTTCGGGCAGTGGTGCCCATGGCTGGCCGCCATGATGGGTATGAGATGAGAATCCTCATGTCGTACCCATCATGGCATTCAGCCATGGGTTATCATCGCCTTCGGGCAGTGGTGCCCATGGCTGGCCGCTTTCGAGAACGTCATGGGTTATCGTTTCCTTTGGAGCGGTGCCCATGGCTGGTTGCCTTCAAGATTGTCCCTTATCGAGATTTGTCCCGCTGTTGTGATGCTTCGATTCCAAACATCATAGACAGATAAGCTGAGAGCAGGAACCCTGGTGCATCCAAACTCTTCATTCGGCCCATAGCGTCGTCTGCCATGAGTAATATGCATCGAACCCCATATCCTCAAAGCTTGCCTGCATATGATGTTTGGAATCCAAGCATCACAATATTTCCATCATGGGTATTGAAACCAAGTGGGGGTGGTGAGGATTGCTGGATGGCAAAGGGATGCAACACCGCATGGTGCCCATCGTCTAAGGCTCATACCTCCTTATTGCTCCCTTGATGCCTCTTTATCGGTGATGGAAAATGCGGGGAAAATCTGTTGCCTACGAAGCTTTTTTCTTTGTTGCCTTTGATACTGTTTTCGCATCGCCCGGTACATTCTAGGGATCGCTTTGGCTTGTGGTTGCCTGCTTGGCCTCTAGGCTTATGGCTGGTTACTACTAGCACGGTGGTTTTTGTGAATGCCAACCGTAAAGGTGCATGAGTGGTGTTTGGTTTGTTACGGGTGGTTGGCTCTTGCTTGCGCAACAACTTCCACCTGACTTACCTCTTCAATTGTTTGTTTAGGCATATTTTGCCTAAGCATATTGTGGGTTTCCTGTGTTGCCTACCTAAACTATGGTATTGTTTCTGGCTGATCAAAGTTGCTTTCGTCTTGTGTCACTAACATGGCATCGGATGAACCTTGAAGCTCTCTCTTTGCACCACATTGTTAATGCTTGTGTTGATGTTGTGGCACATTGAGCGTTGCTTGTTATCTTTGATACGGAACCTGATGTTGGCATGGGTCCTTTGGGATCTTCTTTCTGCCTACGTTTAGCGTTCGCGCTTCTCTTAAAATGACTGCCTAGCCCGTATGGCTCGTACCGCGGGTGGGTATTGTCAAAAGAGGAATGCTACCTGGTTGATCCTGCCAGTAGTCATATGCTTGTCTCAAAGATTAAGCCATGCATGTGTAAGTATGAACAAATTCAGACTGTGAAACTGCGAATGGCTCATTAAATCAGTTATAGTTTGTTTGATGGTATCTTGCTACTCGGATAACCGTAGTAATTCTAGAGCTAATACGTGCAACAA